>MU755690.1:38016-53982 GCA_026770625.1 Nicotiana glauca | reverse complement strand
TGAGAGTCCTTCAAGTAGTTCTCCAGTCCTCGTAGACTTTCTAGGCATACACCTGAGCAACCAAGTCAACAACCGTCAAATTTTCAATGAAAAATTGGGTAGAGAGAAAACTGACTACAATAAGAATCTTTGAATTTCTGTCAATGGCAATTGATAATTGCGTTAACTCCCCGGCAATGGCGCCAAAATTTGATCACGCCCAACTATGCCTTATAAAAAGGACAACGCGGACGTTGCAAATATAACCCGAGTATTACGCCCAGGGTCGAATCCACGGAGAGTTACTATCTTCAGACCCACTAACTCTTCAGAACCAGCTTACCAAATATTTGAATCACAGTTGATGGTTTCTTTAGTAACTAAGATTGCAAGTAAATTAAACAGCTGTAAACTAAAAATACTAAAGTTGTAAACAATTATGAGAAAAGGCTAAGGTAAAGATTTCCCCTATTGATGGAATCCCTTCTGTTTATGCTTCATACAAATTTACCAACACATCTCTATCAATCATGAACACTCTTCTTACCGTAAATCTCTCCTGAGTAATCACAGTAATATACTATTGCACTCTCCCGAGATACAATAGCTAGCTTAAATTAGCACAATTCACTTTAGATTACACCCAAGGTTTCGTTATCCCTAATCCCGCCTTTAAACCCGCAATTATAGATTCCTCTTATAATTTAGGAGTGGTATTGTTCAACAATAACCTAAATATGCACTCTTTTTCAAGTTATGCACACTAAATAGGCACATCTAATTGAGGATCCTGTCAATTAACTACAACAAACACGAAGTTGAACAAATAGAGATTTAACTAGCAATTTGTATTCATATAAATAAGAAGTTCATCCCCCAATAGGTTCCATCAAAACCTTAGACAAGGGATTTAGCTACTCATGGTTATGGGTAAACAAACTAAGATAGGATTCATCATAAACTAGCAATAAAAATCAAAGAAAAGAAGAAAGATGTTTTGGATGATCTCTCACAATTGTTTTCCTTCCAAGATACTCTAAAAACAATACATGCCTCTTTTTGGGCGAAGTCTAATATTTAATATAGGTTTAGGTCTAAAAATCCCGTCTTTTACACTTCAGTCCTCGAAGTTTACTGCGCCTGCCGCGGTCGCGGTAGAACCGCGGCCAAAGACCCTATCTGAATCTCGAAACTTCTGCAGCTACCTTCCACTGCGGTTCTACCGCGGTCGCGGTAGAACCGCGGCAAAACACCTTCTTTGAATTTTAGGGCTGGCATACGTGGTTCCATTGGGAATTTACACAGTTGGCCTCTTTTTCTCCATTTTTGACTCCAAAACTGCTCCCTAGCCTTCCTTGGACATATATCACCTGCAAATCATGAAAAGCACTAATAAGAGCTTTTTGTTATTACTTTTATCATCAAAACTATACAAGAAGGTGATTATTTAAGGCGTGATTATAGTCAAATTCACCTATTATCACAGGTCCACAGATTGAGGTGTAGCAGCAGAGAGGCAGAAGTGTTGCTTGGGTTTGAGACTGTTTAAGCTCTAGTGACCACATGAGTGGTCTTGAGGGAGATGGCTTTGACACAAGGGAGGTTTAAGAAGAAATCTCTTTCATTTATTTCGTAGTAGAGGCAACAGATATAGGTAACTCTTTTGAAGAAGGCTGGCCAAATGGTACAACTGGTTCATCCGAAGGTGCAATAGAAAAAATGGTAGGGCTTTTGGTGTTACAAGTTCTGTAGAAATTAGTACTTGAATTCTAGGGGTTGTTGAAGTGTCTGAAGAGAGTGTTGTGGCAAAGATTGCATGCACGGAATATGGAAAATTTTATTTTGTGTCTCATATAACTGACACTAGTTGTATGAGGCATCTTTTTGTCTCACGATTTTGAGGACCCATATTTTGTGGATCCAGAAGTGTAAGATTGAGATCCACAAATTTGTGAGAGAAAAAGGAGCCTCACACAACTAATATAAGTTGTGTGAGGTACACAATAAAACTTCTCCACTGTATATGAAGAGTAAGGGGATCTGCAGCTTTAGTAATTGATGTAGCGGGCACCACTTCACCTCACACCCACTACTCCTCACACTAATAATGATAATTTAGCAATTCATTCTGAATAACATGGTCCTAAAGTAGTCACTTTAGGTAATGGTTCGAAATTACCTATATATACCACATTGGTATACATTGAAGTAACTAAATATAACAACACCGAGGAGGATGAAGGGTTGTCTCCCAATTGTAAGAGAGTGTTTGGCTAAGCTTATAAGTTGGTCAAACTGGCTTACAAGCACTTTTTAGCTTATCTACGCATTTAGTAAACATCCAAAGTGCTTATAAGCTAAAATCAACCATAAGTCATAAGCTGGTCACCCCCAACTTATGGTTTTCCAGCTTATAAGCACTTTTAGTTTGACCAACACTTTTACTAGTTTATCCTTAATAATATTTTTTAATTCACAAAATATTTTCCCGAAATAAATTTTCTCCATTGCATATTCGTTATTAATTCTATTCTTTACAAAGAAATTAATTTTTAATTTTTTGAAAACAATTCTAGGGTATATTGTTCATTTTAACAAAAGAATAGCTTATCGGCTCTTTTTAATTAAATACAACAACTGCTTATTATCAGCTTCAACACTTTTATCTAAACACGTAAATGCTTATTTTCAAAATCAACTTCAGTACTTAAAAAAGTGTGACGACCTAACCCGTTGTCTCATGCGTTACCGCCCCGTTTCCCCCATTTTGTGCTTCTTCATATTTCGTTATCGGTATTTGGTGTGTTATAGTTGATTTGGATTGGTTTTGATAAGAAATGAGACACTTAGTCTCTTTAAGGGATGCTTGGTTTGAAAAAGTCAACCGGAGGTTGACTTATGAGTTATAGGGCACAGATATGATTTTCGGTAATTCGGTTAGCGTCGGGGGATAATTTGTGACTTAGGAGTGTGATCGGAATTGATTTTGGAGGTCCGGTGTAAAATTAGGCTTGAATTGGCAAAGTTAGTATTTCAGCGAATTCCGGTTGATAGGTGAGATTTTGATCCGAGGGTCGGAATAGAATTTCGAGAGTTGCAATAGCTTCGTTAGGTGATTTGGGATGTTTGTGCAAAATCTCAGTTGATTCGAAAATATTTTGGTTGGGTTTTTGGTCGAATGCGAGTTTCGGAAGATTTGGATGAACTTAGGCTTGAATTTAATGTAATTTGATGATTTTTGTGTTAACTGTGGTGTTTTGATGGCTCGAGTAAGTTTGAATAAGGCATTGGATCATATCGGTGTTTTTGGTTGAGGTCCCGGGGGCCTCGGGGTGATTTTCGATGGCCAACGTGGTGAATTTTGGACTTGATGTATTCTGAAGAGTTTTGGTATCTGGTATTTTTGCTTCTGCAAAAATTGGACCGTAGAAGCGGTTCCGCATAAGTGAAGAAGGGAGCCGCAGAAGAGAGTCTTGGACTTGAGGTAGGTTCCGCAGGAGCGGACGCTTGGACCGCAGAAGCGGTCTCACTTTTGCGAGAAATGGACCGCAGAAGCGGTCATGGGTGAAATGAGGGAATCCGCAGAAGCGGAAGAAAATCCGTAGAAGCGAAAGTCGCAGAAGCGACATTTTTATTGCGGAAGCGGAAATAGGCCTGGGCAGAAGGGTTTTTAAATTAACATTTCATCCGCGAGCTAAGGGTATTTTTTCCTCCATTGTTGAGCATCTTGAGAGCTTTTTGGGAGCAATTGAAGAGGGTTTCGACTGGGATTGACTGGAGGTAAGTTTTATGAGTTAAGAACATGATTATTATGTGAAATTAACCTAGAAATTTATGGAAATTAAGCCTAAAATTGATGAACTAGGGCTTGAGTTTTTGATATTTCAAATTGGGATTTGATGGGTAATTTGAGCTTGGATTTGAGAGTTCTTGTTATGTATGAACTCGTGGCAAGATAAGGAATCCGGTGATGTTGATTTTCTGATTTTTTGAGAAGTGGGCCCGGGGCTCGGGTTTTGCTAATTTCGAGATTTTTGCTATTTGTCGATTATTTTCGATTGGGTATTGAACCATTGGCATATTGTGATATATTCGCTCTGATGTTGGATAGATTCAACGTGCGTGGAGGCCGGTTTGAGGGGCAAAGGCGTCGCGAGCTAGAGATTTCACCGGTTCGAAGTGAGTAATGATTGTAAATGATATCCTGAGGGTTTGAAACCCTGGATTTGTACACCGTAGTGCTATATTGAGATGACTTGCACGCCAGATAGCGAGCGTGGGGTAGAGCACCATTGGGGATTGTGACTTGGTTCGTCCCGATTGTTGATTTTACCGCGTATTTGACTGAAACTTATTTGATATTATCATGATTTGGGCTGATTGCTATATTTGGGCTTCGTGCCAATTATTTGAACCCCTTCGTGGATTTTTATCACTCTTTCCTCACTATTTGATATACTACTTGAACTCAGTCCTGTTGATTATACTGTTTTGACAACTCAGCCGTTTTAATTGAACTTTGAGACTTAGATGATATTTCTACTGTTGTTTTGGCTGAGCACTACTATTTTATTGATGCTCGAGGGGCTTATGATTATTTTTAGACTGAGTGAGGCCGAGGGCCATAGGTGAGGATATGTTGAGTGATGTGAGGAGGCTTTCAGGCCTCGAGTGATATGTGAGGAGGCTTTCAGGCCTCGAGCGTAATGTGAGAAGGCTTTCAGGCCTCATGCTGATATGTACAGGCTTTCATGCCTTATGATGATATAGCGCTTAGGCTGTAGGAGCCCCTCCAGAGTCTGCACTCCCACAGTGAGCGCGGGTACCCATCTAGAACGGACAAATTTTAGACAGTGATAACAATGGTAATGTTATACGCGTTTTGGTCAGGTAACAATGACTGACCAGTCAGGTAACAATGGCACTGTAATACGCATTTTGGTCAGGTAACAATGACTGACCAGTGGTAATAATGGCACTGTAATACGCATTTTTGGTCAGGTAACAATGACTGACCGGTCAGGTAACAATGACTGACCAGGAACATAAATCATGCCCAAGGGACCGAAACTGTTTTTTTTGAGATATTGCCCGAGGGGCGAGCTTTGATGTGCTCATCTTGCATATTTACTCGTCTTTTTACCTGTTATACTGTGGTAATTGTGCCCGAGGGGCGGATTTTTCTGTGCTTATCAGCACTAACTGTTTGAAATTGTTTTCGTAATTATTGAAAAGATCACTTTCAAAAGAGATTTTAACTATGCCAAGGTATTTCTATAGATTTCACAGAATTTCACTGTTTTTCTCAGAAACTTGTACCCGACTTCTATACAGCATGTTGGTTGCTTTACGTGATTTCTTGCTGCTCAGTTATTATTTAATTTTATTACTTACTGAGTTGGAGTACTCACTTTACTCCTTGCACCTCGCGTGCAGATGCATGTATTTGTTCACCCGGTAGCGGGTTTTGAGTTGGTTGAAGATTTTGCTATCATAGCTGAGCAAGGTGACTGCCAGCGTTCGCGGCACCAGATTTCTTCCTTGATCTCTAAATTCTATTATGTATATCACTGGCCTTGTAGTTGTAATTAGACTCCTCTAGATGCTCGTGACTTGTGACACCCCGGTTTGGGCTGTGTTTGGTTGTACTTTCGCTAAGTAATATTATTAAATCACCTTTAAAATTGTTTATTGATATTTATCTATTCTTGAAAGAGGCAAATAAGGTTGGTTGGCTGGCCTTGTCTTCACGAGAGGCGCCATCACGATCGGAGCGGGGTTTGGGTCGTGACAAAAAGCTTTTCAACACTTCAAGCTTATCAGCTATTTACAATCAGCTAATCCAAACGGGCTCTAAGAGAGTCTTGGTTTAGCTTCGATGTTCATAATCAGCAAAGAAAAATAAAAGAAGAAAAAAATTGGTTGTTAGGCCGCAAAAGGCGTTGAGAGAAGTTTTATTTTGTAACTCATACAACTGACACTAATTGTATGAGGCTCTTTTTTGTCTCACAAATTTGTGGACCCCAATCTTATAATTCTGGGTCCACAAAATTATGAGACAAAAAAATTGCCTCATACAACTATATCAGTTGTACGAGGCACAAAATAAATTTTTCCCCTCAACAATAAGACTTCTACACAGACGCACATTAAGATTCCTACTGCAACACAAAGTCAATACATCCTACACTCTATATGGACAACAATTGTCATCCTTTACAAGACCAAACATAAAATCATATGAAACCACTAAGCCCTCTCGTCAAGAAAAAAAATCACTCTTACCCTTTGTTTATGCTTATTTCCTAAGTAGTAAAAACTAAAAATTTCCTAGGCACTTTACTTTGACATGCCTTCCTTGAATTTGATCCGTATAATATAAGTTTATTTGATTTGTTAAATATGAACAGGATGTTAATTAGCGAAGAGTCGTGGGAGATTGAAGTTAATATGTCATGGGATGACCCAACTACCTCATTTCTATTAGATAGATGGGATGACCCAATTACCTCATTTCTATTAGAACTGAGTTTCATGCAAATATACATTAATGGACCAAGCTTCCTCTATTGTATTTTCAGAGTCAAAAGTCACAAGTACCATAACTCGACTTGTCAACCCAATCCCACATTGTAGGACATAATTAATCGGTCAGTAAATTTTCAAATATCATATAACCAAATAATACTCCCCCGTTTCAATTTAGATGAGCTAGTTTGACTCGGCATGAAACTTAAAAAGTCTTAAAAATTTAAGGGGTAAAAACTTTATGGGATCATGACGTTTTTGTAGTTATAAAATATTCTCGTTAAGGATAGTATACGTAAAATGAAAATTAAAAAAAAATTATTTTTAAATTTAAAAATATATCATTTATTTTGAAATAAATTAAAAAGAAAAGTATCTTGAAATAGAGGGAGTAATAAAAAAAAAAGACGAAATTGCTGTTCAGCACCTCGATGGTTCCAGTTATTGTCAGCTTTTGTGAAGACTGAAGAGGTCAAAGTCTACGCCCAGTTTCTATTGTTAGCCATTTGTTCCGACTTTTCTACCACAGGCCACAACCATGAAAGTTGATAAAAATCAATTTTCATTTCATTGGTATTTTTTAATATGTTCTTATTATTGTTGATTAGTCAACCTTCTGACAGTTACGCATTTGTGCATTATCAAGTCCCTTAAACACGTAATCTATATTATAATTTTTGCTGTTTTGTTTTTAATCATATCTTGCAACTTATGAAAGTCATTTGGAATAATTTCGAAATAAAATTATACCTATGGAATTCTCCTCTTATAAAAATTAATAGTATTTTGTTTTCAATTAATTAACTGGATTTTGTGAGAATGTAATTTCAGTTTTTCTTTTTTGTTCACTGTATTCCATTTTCTACAAATAGACCTATACTCTGCGTACTATTAAAGAGACACGTATGCGAATTTTAGTATTTTATTTTACTTTCTTTTCTATGTCTTCATTCTTCTCCAAGAAGAAACTTACACTATTTCGCATTTTATTGACTTTTAAACTAATACAGACTAAACTAAGTCAAATTTGGTATTATTAGTTTCGCCCTTAATGGAACAATGGGATGCTTTTATTCTTCGGCATTTATTTGATGGAACCCCCATTTAAACACCAAGTTCTTGGTTCTTTGTTGGACCACTAACTTTACTTCTCTTCAATCTCCAATTTGGACTTGGCCAAAATGCTTATGTCTTGTAATTAAGTGATTTATATCATGAAGGAATGAGAAAAAGTTTTATGTGATTTTTTTTTTATCCACTCAAGTTTTCGTTATCAGAGTTATTCTATACTTATTATACTGATATAAAATAAAAGATACCTGATAATATAATATAGATTTGTGCAAATTAAGGGCCCGTTTGGCCATAAAAAAGATTTTTTTTTTGAATTTGTTTGAAATTAGTGTTTGGCCGCGAAATTTGTGATTTTTACTTGAAGTCGAATTTCGAAATTTTTTAAAAATTTGAAAAGCTCCAATAAGCTATTTGTCAAAAAATTCAAAATAACCCAAAATCAAATTCATGTCGAACACAACTTTAATTTTCAAATATGATTTTCACTTATTTCCAAAATTTTATAATTCTTATGTCCAAACGCCCACCAACCCTCACACCACCATTAGAAAAGGTAAAAAAAAAAATTAAGAGAGCAACATCAGCAACCTATAAACCATGAATTGATTTAAAGTGCTCTTTAAATGATCCTAAGTTATGTAATTAATTCCAGGAAGTCATAATGATCCTTCTAAAGTTTGTCATCCTCCACTTCTCATAACATCCACCAACATTTTTGCTTAAAAGCTTTATGCTTAAGTAGTTAATAATTACTTAGTTGTTTAAGCTTATATAGTTTACCTAAATTTCTGTGGAATATATATGTCTTCTCTTTTTAAAAGAAAAAGAGTTCCTATGCAAATATTTGTTACCTAATATTTATCCGGTTAAGGGTCTGATTTATCCCTCTACTATCATAAATAGGCCTTATTTATCCTCCGTTTACGTTTTCTATCAAAAATATCCCTACCGTTATATATTATGGTCATATTTAGCCTTACACGTTAAAAAGTTCATCCCTTCTTTTAAAATCCAACAAAGGGCCAAATATATCCCTCTACTTTAAAAAATAAAAAAAATATTTTTCAAAAACGAAAATATTTTGTTGAAAATAACTTTTTCAGTTTTTAAAAAACGAAAATATTTTGTTAAAAATAAATTTTTTTTTGTTTTTTTTAAAAAACAGTTCATACAAATTTGTTTTTTCAGTTTTTACAAAAAGAAAATCTTTAAAAAAAACTGAAAAAAAAATATTTTTCAAAAACGAAAATATTTGTTGAAAATATTTTTTTCAATATTAAAAAAAAGAAAATATTTTGTTAAAACTGAATATTTTTTTTTCTTCTGTTTTTACAAAAAAAAATATTTTGTTAAAAAAATAATTTTTTTCAATTTTTACAATTTGTTTTGCAAAATCTTTTCAATATCTACTCAGTTTAAAAACAAAAATATTTTGCAATTTTTTTTAGTTTTACAAAAAGAAAATTTTGTTTTTTTAAACTGAGTAGATACTGGAAAAATTTTGCAAAACAAATTGTAAAAAACTAAAAAAATTTATTTTTTTAACAAAATATTTTTCTTTGTAAAAACTAAAAAAAATGTAAAAACTGAAAAAAATATTCAGTTTTAACAAAATATTTTTTTTTAATACTGAAAAAAATATTTCAAACAAAATATTTTCGTTTTTGAAAAATATTTTTTTTTCATCTTTTTCAGTTTTTTTAAAGATTTTTTTTTTGTAAAAACTGAAAAAATAAATGTGTATAAACTGATTTTTTTTTGAAAAACAGAAAAAAAAAATTGTTTTTTAACAAAATATTTTTGTTTTTTAAAAACTGAAAAAGTTAATCTCAACAAAATATTTTCGTTTTTGAAAAATATTTTTTTTCATTTTTTGAAAGTAGAGGGGTATATTTGGCCCTTTGACGGATTTTAAAAGAAGAGATGGAGTTTTTAACGTGTAAGGATAAATATGACCCTAATATATAACGGTAGGGATATTTTTGATAGAAAACATAAACGGAGAATAAATAAGGCCTTATGATAATAGAGGGACAAATCAGACCCTTAACCGATATTTATCTGTTTTTTATTGCCTAGTTAATAGGGAAATAGCAAATAAATATCTATGACTAACAAATAGCCAACTAACTAAAGTGTTAAAATCATGAAACTTCGATACAAATTGTACCATATTGGTCATTGTTCTGTTCAAACTAATATTTAATCCAACTTAACGAATATAAATAATTATTTCTTGAAATAAAAAGTAATACAATTGAACCTAGCAATTAATTAAGAAGATGGGAGGTACGTCATAAGTGTTGATATGTTTTTAGCATAAGTACTAATATCCTTTCCAACTTAGCTTGTATTAAATGATTTAATATTTTGGTAATTAGTAATGTAAATAGTATTATTTTTGTCTTCAAAAGAATTTAGGTTTATAAGGTTGAAGCCTTGAAGGCAAGGTATAAAATTTTACAGTGAAATTGAATTTGAGTATTTTTCAACATTTGTATTTTTAATAACTATAATAAAAAATAATTATTTGATTTTTTTTTGTAGACAAAAAATTGTTTGATTCAATAAATATATAATAATAGTAATTGGAGTATTCCTTTTTGCACGTATCAACAATCCTGTCACTAGGGGTGTTCATAAAAACCTGAAAAATCGAAAACCAAACCAAATCGATCAAAAAAATCAATACTTTTTGGTTTGATTTGGTTTTAATTTTGAATTTTAAAAACCGATCAAATTTGGTTTCGTTTTGGTTTTAAAAAAAAAAAATAACCGAAAAACCGAACCAAACCGACTATAAGAGTAGCTATTTTAAATTTATTATTATACTTATATAAATGATGTTTTTATACAAAGTTTCAAATTTTTTATAGTGAATGTTACTCGTTTACACTTTTAGTATAGTTCTTTACCTTTATATGCTAGTTTGATTGGTAGTTTTCTTTTGTTAAGTGTAAGAATCCATTTCATATTTTAAAAAATATTTTTTTAATTGAGTCCTTAAATTATTCATCACTATTTGATTAAATTATTATTAATATATTTTAGTGAATAATAGATTTCTCAAAGGGCAATTGATTTGATAGTGTTACGTTGAAAATTTGGTCGTCGGAATATGTGTTTAGTAGTGTATGTCTTATATTTAAGAGAAAACCGTCATATAACCGAAAAAACTAAAAACCCGACAAAATCCGACATAAAGTGAATCAAGATAAACCGACTTAATTGGTTTAAGAATTCTAATATTTAAAAAACCGACTTACTTGATTTGATTTCTTTTTAAGGAAAAATCGATCTAAACCGAACCATGAATGCACCTGCATGTCACCTTGAAAAAAGAAAAATAAATAAACATAACCAGCCAATCGGAAGTACCGTTTTGTTCATCCACGTCAGCGAATAAAAAGACCGACACCCAATAGCAAAGCCAAATAAAAACCAGACACATCATCACCTGGAAATTACTTTTTTAAGTCCCTAATTTAGTACGGGAAAAAAATTCCCTAGTTTAATACACTAATTAAACACTTACGCTTTTAAAAAATCTTTAAATTTATTCCCTTTATCAATCTTCGACTTTAACCATATCAGTAGATTACTAATAATCCAACCTTAAACAGACTTATATATAGGAAAAAAGGAGTAAATAAAAGCAATTCTACCTCTTTTGCTTCTACTTTTCCCCTCTCTTTCTCTGTGTCATTAACACAAGTTTTTTGCTTAGCACATCACGAATTTTCTTCTCCCTTTGACAGCTCTTTCTTGCTTCTGTTTGGTTCTTTTTACTTATTTATAGGTACCCAGAAGGTTAATATTAGCTAACAGGTCTTATAGTATCTAAACCCAAGTTCTTTTTCCCTTGAAAATCACTCTTTTTCTGTTATTCTTAGGCTTCCATTTCTTGTTTCTGTTCAAGATTTTTCTGGGTTCTGCTTATCATTATACAGGTACTTTCTGAAAAACTCTGCCTTTTGCATTTATATGTTAAAAAGGTGTAATCTTTGTGCTTTTGTGTCTTTATGGTTACATTTGGTTTTGCTGGCAAGAGTTAATTTTTTATTTCTTAGCTTTGTGCTTTTGTGTTTTGTGTTGATGGGAACTTGCTTATGATAATTAAATTTGTTTGACTGTTTTTTGACCTAACTTGTGCAGAGGAGAATATATTTTATATTTTAAGAAAGTATAGTTGTTTCGTATTTGATAGATAGGTGAATTTGTAGAATAGATTGAATGTGAGGGACGAGTAAAATAAGACTCATAGTGGCTTGTTTTTGGGGACACATAATTGAGGAATTGAAATTAGCTTAGTGCTTGATCTATTGGTGGAGGGGGGGGAGGGGTTGTGTTCAAGTTGATATAGTCAAAAGCTAGGCACATGACCAATTGACTTTGCAGAAGTGTGTATCATGTTTGGTCTTTTCTGGGATTCAAATTCATTGGAGGCAATCTAGTGTAGGAGGAAATATTTTGCAGTTCTTAGCTTTCAACGTTTGAGTTTGTGTGTTGAGAAGGAGGAGGATGAGATGCTAAGAGCTTGAGTCAAGGTAGTTAATTTCTAATTTGAAGCTAAGAAGAGAGGTTCATTAGCTTGTTCACCTTATCTTGTTTGTTTGTTTGTGTGGGTGCATCTTAACTTTTTAACTGCAGAAGGATCTTACTTTTCTTTTGATATTTCAGGTTCTCCCTCCCATTGTTATGTTCGTTCGACTGAAAGGTGGTAACTAATAAACTTACTTGGGATGCAGTAAAGCTTATTTGACTAGTTTGGTTGTACTTATTGATTCAGATACTGTATTTAACATGAGGAATTTTGGACGCGGGTTCGTTATCATGGAACTTTACTTGTGATCATACCAAGTGTTTGATGTTCTCTATTTCGTAATAGTTTCTCTAACTCTTGAAGTACATTCTGCAGCTCCAATTCCTTAATGTCAGCTGAAACTATGAGGCTTAGTGTCTCCATATGTTGCGGAATCATTTTTGGCTTATTCCTAGGAATTTCATTTCCTACTAGCTCATTAACCAAGGTATAGATCGATAATGCCCTTGTTGTTCATACAATCATATAGTGATCAATTTCGTGCAGTGTTGTAATTTCATTTGTATATAAGATACTTCTTTTGGTTCCAATTTTTCAGCTAAATATAACAGCCAGTATTGTAAGCAATTTCCCAATTGCTAGAGACAAAAATAATATTGTTTCAGCCCAAAAGCATGTAGATTCATCGTCTAATACTATGGACATTAGCAATCAGAATGCGACAGGTCAATTGCAGGTACATCCTTGCTACCACGAAATTGATTTAAGGGTCAAGATTTAGGGCTTTGGCCACCAATTGGAACTGGTATTATTTTGCTGCAATTGCTTAAAATATTTGTTCTCGTATGCCTTCTTTCTTGCAGTTCTGCCAGAAGTGACAATTTTATAGCGTGTGAATTTTATAGGTCAAGATATTAACTTATCTTGTTTTCAAGTATGAAATATTGCAAGAAGAAAAATGATTTAATGCGAAGACACGTGTGCAAACACCTATCCTTATGTGATATGCATCCTTCTACGAATACTAAAGGAACTTATTCTTGATAATTTTCTTTATCAAGAGTTTATGTGCAGATTGAGTGAAAAACACTTCCCCTAGATCCCTGCTTGAGCTGAATATTTGGTTATCAACACTATTTCTGAAGCTAAAAACATTCCAAAATCTATCGATCAGAAAAATTCTAAAGTTCTAGCCTGTCCTACATAGCAAGTTAGCTACTGTAACATGAAATTGCATTTCCAGTAGTTGTTTTTGTATCATTTTTAAGTAAACAGCAGACATATGTTTGATTTAGTTAACATTAATAGTTGCAGAAAATCAGTCGAAGTTAGATGATTGAAAAAATGTCTTCTTTAGTCCTCAAGTTCAAGCATTTTGCACGTTTCAGTCAATACTTTCTTTCAGTGGCAGTGGCAGAATAACCTCTGACAGGAATCTTGTAGCATGTCCTCATTTATTGACTGTCTGGATTTAACAAGTCTTGTCCCCTTTATCTACTACCTGTTAAACATTATTCTTGCTTTGTCTTGCACATTTTCCTGCTTGTTTCAAGTGCTATTTAATCAACCTTCTTCATCTTTATCTTCTTTGTTTATGTGTGTGACTGTGTTTGATGTTTGAGATTATGCAAGCAAATATCTTAAAATAAAAGCACATTTTCCATCTGATATTCATCCTTATTCTTATCAGATTTGGGTCCAATCAAACCCAAGAGGAGCAGAACGATTACCTCCAGGGATTGTTAATTCTGAGTCTGACTTCTATCCCCGGAGATTGTGGGGGAAACCCAGTGAGGTAAGTGTAATATTGAACTTGCATATCACAATTGCTACTTGTTGCATGAGCTAGAAGCATAATATTCTATTTTAAGGTAAAATAAATTATATGCAACACTTGTAGCTTTTAGCCTGTTTTCTTTTAGGATCAAACTTTGTCCAAATATAGTACCGCATCTCCGTCCTGGGTTGACTTTGATCTAGAAAAAATCTGAATCTTTTCCTTAACAAACTATATCACAAAATTTGATTTATTTGCTCCCACTAATCCAGATGAAGGTAGTTGTGATTTGCAATAAGAATGAAGACATTGTACTGACAAATCCAAAATAAAAATTGGGGAGAGGCATCTTATTGTTGTATTTTATCTGCAGGACCTACCCAGTAAGCCAAAATATCTGGTAACATTTACTGTTGGTCTTAATCAGAAGCATAACATTGATGCTGCTGTAAAGAAGGTATAGCAATCTGTTTCCTTTTGTAGGCTCCTCTCGCCCCACTCTCTATTCAATTCGTCACTCATCCTAACCATTTTTCCTGTACAGTTCTCAGACGACTTTACAATTCTTCTTTTTCACTATGATGGTAAGACGACTGAATGGGATGAATTTGAATGGTCAAAACGAGCCATCCACTTGAGTGTTCAGAAACAAACAAAATGGTAAGTAATATGATAAAGTAATTCTGGACTGGAACTATGATCAACTTTAAACCATCTTAGTGACAAGAAGTTTACCTCTTTATAAGGTGGTATGCAAAAAGGTTTCTGCATCCAGACATTGTCGCCCCATATGACTATATTTTTATCTGGGATGAAGACCTAGGAGTTGAGCATTTTAATGCCAAGGAGTAAGTATTTTGTAATTTCCTGTGTTTAACAGCTGATTTGACCCAATATCTTAGTTTCTCTAAATTCGTTGGTCCAACCCCAGGTACATTAGACTTGTCAAGAAGCATGGTTTGGAAATTTCACAGCCAGGTTTGGATCCTAGGAAAGGAACAACATGGCAAATGACAAAGAGAAGAGGTGATCGTGAAGTTCACACGTAAGAACCAGGAATCTCATGATATTATTTATCTACCGAGTTTTGTTTCACTCTTGTCTTTTTAACTGTTTTATACTTGGTATTTAGATTTCTCTCTGCTTATTCTCTTTCTTTTCTTGATTTATCTGATCAGGATAACAGAAGAGAAACCAGGCTGGTGCTCAAGCCCCCATTTGCCTCCATGTGCAGCGTACGAATAGTTCTCCTTTTTGCTTTTTTGTTCAGTTCCTTTTTTCTTTTCAATAATTATATATTGTTTCAGTTCTTAAGTTGTCCTTACCATGTAATCTTCTCTGTTTTCAGATTTGTAGAGATCATGGCTCCTGTCTTCTCCCGAGATGCATGGCGTTGTGTATGGCATATGATTCAGGTATCTACCTTGCATATTAAACATGGAGAAGGTCTTGACTTTGTGCTTTGTTTGAGATTGACTGTGTTGTTTTATGACTTGTAGAATGACTTGGTCCACGGTTGGGGACTTGACTTTGCACTTCGTAGATGCGTTGAGGTAAATTCAGCTCATCCTACAAATTCAGTCTTCTCAGCTACTTTCTTCACATGCATTTGTCTGTTAGTACCAAAGTATTCAAGGCACTAAGCATATATACATTGTGTTTTGAAGCCTGCTCATGAGAAAATTGGAGTTGTAGATGCTCAATGGATTGTTCATCAAGGTGTCCCTTCCCTTGGAAATCAGGTAACTAGATGAAGTGAATATTGCCATCTACTTATCTATAGTTTGACAAAAAAATCTGCTAGTTGGTAAAAGTGAAGCCAATCTTATTGAAACATATAGAAAACCATGATACAACCTATAGCCATGTAAGTTATGCCAAAGGAAGTAGACTTGTTTATGCATCAAGCATAATTATTTGCCTTTACACCAAAGTGACCACTTTTTTCCTCTCCTCGTTCATTCTATACAGGGACAGTCAAAAGATGGCAAGGCTCCATGGCAAGGGGTAAGTATTCTATGTTACATTTGCTAGATAAGTAGCCTGAGTTAGCCGCCCCGCATCC
>MU755690.1:0-37427 GCA_026770625.1 Nicotiana glauca | reverse complement strand
CCCAAAAAAAAAAAAAAAAAAAAAAAAAAAATCTCCTCCAACAAATTCCTTTCCCAGAAAAGAAAGTTTTCGACAATAAGGGCCGGGGAGGGGGGTTGGGGGAAGGAGGGTAGCATCTATTGACAGTTCACTTTTTCTTTGAAATATGTCTGTTGAGCTACTTCTGTTTCATCCTTTTCCACTTTAAAACTTGAAGCAAGTGGATTGCTATGTTATTAATTGAGCTTGTGTGGTGTTGTGGCAGGTGAGGGAGAGATGCAGAAAGGAATGGACAATGTTTCAATCAAGGGTAGCAAATGCAGAGAAAGCCTATTTCAAGTCAAAAGGAATTGATCCTACCAATCTCACATCTCACTGAGTTAACATGGTCAAGTTGACAGTATACACAGTATTGGCAATTTTGCCTAGGATGATAATGATAGGTTCCATCTTGTAAAGTTGATAGTCATAGTTGTTGAGATACATTAAAATTTTAAAGTAAAGCATATATAGAGCTTCTTCAATTGAGTCGTGCATGATTGCGATTTACTTATAATAAATATAAGTTTGAAAAATATTGGTGATATTACCATTAGTCGGTAAAAGTGTCAAGTACTTTGCTATGGCTAATATTAAAACCAGTTCGGTTTCAACACATTCTGTTGGGTTTTTTAAGCTTATTTTAGCTTAAAAGAGGGTGAATGAGAAATGGGGGGAAATAAAATATTTGAGTTTCATAAAATATTTGAGTTTTCTTTCTTGAAAAAGGGACATTGTCCTATATTGGAGAAGGAAAAGACTTTTGATGGGTATATATACAATTGTTCTTCCTCTAGCTCATAAAGAGTTAAGAAGAAGGCAAGCCTCACGCTATCGTCGATCGGTCAGCTCGACTTTGGCTTTTAGTCAAATGATCGATTGATTCATTAATTTTTTGGATCAAATTTATTTGTTAAGAGTAAATATTAACGTAATATTATTAAATATCTATTTTTGTGAAAGTTTCCTCAGCGTTCTGAATTCCCGTTTTAATTTGCTTAAATTGCCATTTACGTTATGGCCGTTTTACGTGAACAATCATAACTGACCTCTGAAGAGTTGCACCACTTCGTTTTTGAACTCAACATGTTAGCTATAACTAGCAGTCCATTCTCTCAAATTTTCCATACAAAATTCTTAATTCTCCTCCTATTTTTTGCATTGTTTTAACTACAAAGAAAGCAACACTAAGTGTGATTTGCTACCAATCATTGTGTTCGCTGAAACACTGTGATTTGAAATACCGCTACACAAGTGTGTAATTCGTTCTATACTGGGAGAAAATAATCCACAACTTCGGGTACTAGAAGGTGATTAAGTTCCTTAAGGAAACACTGTGAATTCAGTGGGCTCGGATTAAATTCTATTCTTCTACATTTTTTGTTTATATGTTATTTTTTCTTCTCTATAATATTTTACGAATACAATTTACTAACAACTTCTCCACAAGCATATTAAAGAGGAGAAAGGCGAAGAAAATGGGGCTAAAGTGAACGCCCCATTTTATGTGGTCATTAATTTCTAGTCTCCATCCAAATGGATGAATCCTTAACTGTTGGCCCAAGTAAAGGTGAGTTTTGAAAACTGACAAAGGAACTCAGACATGGACCAGGTCCATTCTAGTGAAGCACAGATATGGTCAACTCTAGCATGTGAGATGCACATGAAGGAGATAAACCTAACTTACTAGAAGCGATATCTCCTGATCCCAATCGAAAAGGTTGCATATTGGATAAGGAGAAAGGCTCCTTGCTCAAAGAACATGGTTTAATAGAAGGATAGAGTTAGAGATTGAGATCGGCTAGAACTCTTCCACCAAGGAAGAGTGGCATCAGAATTCTAGTCAATCTCTATTTACTAACTCCATAAATATCAGTGTTGTTCTCTTTACAGGTAACACACATAAGCAGAAGCTAAACATGAATTGAGAGCAAAATAGCAAGACAACTTTGCAAGCAATTTGTGTGTGATTCAAGCGTGCAAACCTGAAGTTACTTGAACAAGATAGAAGAACCAGTTCCAAGTGTCTGTCTTTTATTCTAGTTCAATTGTAGTAGGTGTTTCCATATTGTACCTTTCAGCTTTATCTAGAAGCAATTGTATTAGGTACTCAGAGTTTTTAAGTTAGAGTTAACTTGAAGTTGTCGCAACAGTTGAGGCTGTGTGTTACAACGAGATTAGAGTTAATCCTAGGTTTATAAAAGAGTTTTTGTAAATACAGTTTTCGGCTCAGTGATTTTAGTGGAGAGTTTGGGAAAATCCCACTGAAAAGTAGGTCGTGGTTTTTCACCTTTTGCGCCAGGTGTTCTCTAAGTAAAATCTTTGTGTTCTTTAATTTTTATACTTATTATTTCGCAATAGTAGTAGTTGGAACACATAGAAAACCCAGGTCCTTTTATAATCATATTAAGCAAAAAATTGGACACCACACAAATCACCCCCACCTCTTGTGTGGTATTGAGTATAAAACATCAATTGGTATTAGAGCGGGTTATCCTTGAAGAGGCTAACACCTTAGGAACAGATCAAGATGAATGCACCACCTAGAAACTGGGAAGGACAATCCACTGTAAGGCCTCCACTCTTCAATGACCAGTACTACTTGTGGTGGAAAAACAGGATGAGAGATTACATCATCGAAGAGGATTATGAACTATGGGACATTGTTACTGATGGTCCCTTGGCCACCATGGAGAAGAATGCTGAACTAGTGGATGTGCCAAAGACTAGGGCTAACTGCAATGTTGAGGACTTGAAGAAGTGGGAAAAAAATGCTAAGGCCAAGAAATGGTTTGTGTGTGGACTTGGTCCAGATGAATACATCAGAATACAAAGCTGTACTAATGCTAAGGAAATTTAGGACACTTTGCAAGTTGCTCACGAAGGAACTCCTCAAGTGAAGAGATCAAGAAGAACATTATTGTATTCTCAATATGAGAATTTCACCATGAAGGAAGGAGAAACCATTCAAGAGATTATACAAGGTTCACAACACTAACAAATGAACTTAAGTCTCTTGGATGGATTATCCTTGAAGAACACAAGGTTGAGAAAATTGTGACAAGGGTTTTGCCAGTTACTTGGGAAAGCAAAATTAGTGCTATTCAGGAATCAAAGAACATTGCCACTCTCAAGTTGGACGAGTTAATTGGAAATCTCACTGCCTATGAACTTAGAAGGCAAACCATGAAGATTGATGCACCCAAGAAGGAAAGAAGCCTAGCTCTCAGAATCACTGAAGGTGCAGATCTAGAGGAGGATGAAATGGCCATGATCATGAGGGATTTCAAGAAGTATCTAATGAGAGGAAAGAGTTCTTCAAGAGGCGCAACTTACAACAAAACAAGGGTCACTGAGAAGCAGACCAACAAGGGCTGCAAATATGGTAAAACAGACCACATGATCAAAAACTGTCCTCAATAGGAAATTGAATAGAACAAAGAAAGGGATAAATGAAGAAACAGGAAGAAGGAACAAGTTCATCCCAAGAAGAACAAAGGATAAAAAAAGGCTATGGTTTCTACTTGGGGAGAAAGCTCAGATGAGGATTCAGAAGATGAACAAACACTTATGGACATTGGAGAATTAGATGATGAACTAGAGGTAAATGTGATTCATCTCAAAGACAAGATTAAATTTTTGTCTAAAGAAAGACTATCTGAGTTACTGCTAGATTTCATTGATGAATCTGAGGTCATAAACAATGAAAAGGAATAGCTGTCTAAGGAATGTGTAATCTTGAAAGTTAAGTGCAAAAATTTGGAACTCAGTGCTAGTGAAAATGATAGTAAAAATGCTGAGTTAAAGAACCATGTTCTTGAACTTGACACCACTGTGTTAGAGCTTAGATCCGAAAATTTAAAACTAAAATTACGAACAGGTAAAAAGAAAGTTGATCACATGCATCTCACCTTAGAAGAAAATCTAGGAAAAATGAAGGATGAGTTGTACAAAAAGGATGAGTATATAAGAGTCCTAAAAGAAGATCACGGTAAGGTTAAGCATGAACTAGACAGAACTTGCAAATGGAATAAGTCCTTTGATGCACCATCATGGCTATAAGAACACCATAGTAGCAATAAGAGAGGACTTGGCTATGGGACCCCTGCACCTAAGTGAGATCCCAAAAGCAAGTACTTCATACTTCCTGAGAGAAAAATTTGCACACACTGTGGTAAGCCTGGTCACTACAAAAGTGAATGTAATGCAAAAGAAAAGACCAGTCAAAAGAACAAAACTTTTGTTCAAGGGAAAGAAAGGCTATCAGGATGGGCTAAAAATAATTTAATTCACCCTTTTGCCTATAGAAAGGGACCCAAACTAGTTTGGGTTCCTAAGAGTAACCCCAGATTTCCTTTTGCAGGTCCAAGTGAAGGGGAGAAGCCAAATACAGTACATGGATAGTGGTTGCTCAAAGCATATGACTGGACGCAAAGACCAGTTCCTTTCACTCGAGGACCTAAAAGGAGGTAATGTCTCCTTTGAAAATGGCAAGAAAGGTGAGATCATTGGGGTTAGAAAGGTAGGTAAGAAAGACTCACATTCCATTGAGAATGTCTATGTGATAGATGGCTTGAAATATAGCCTAATCAGTGTATCACAACTGTGTGACAGTAACTTAGTAGCATTCACTTCTACCAAATGTTTTGTGATAACTTACCACTGACAAGATTGGTTTGCAGGGAAAAGAGTAAACAATATATACATTGTAGATTTGTCCACTCTTTCAAAAAATAAACTCACTTACTTAAGTATATTGGACAATGATTCCCTCCTTTGGCACAACAGATTTGGACATGCAAGTCTAAGTCAACTCAAAATAATTAGTCTCCAAGGACTTGGTGATAGGGCTGACTAACACCAAGTTTAAGGAAGACAAAGTTTATGAGGCTTGTGCAAGGGGAAACAGGTAATATCTTCTTTCAAAAGAAAGAAAGTGGTAAGCACGACCAGGTCGATGGAACTAGTTCATATGGATATTTGTGGTCCAATGAGAACATTAAGTAGATTTGGTAAAAAATATGTGATGGTTCTTGTTGATGATTACTCTAGGTTTACTTGGACATTGTTTTTACCATCTAAGGATGAAGAATTTGACATGTTTACTCCCTTAATTAGAAAAACTCAGAAAGAACTAGGTAATCAATTTACATCAATTAGGTCTGATCATGGAACTGAATTTGAAAATGCAAAGTTTGCTGAATTTTGTGATGATCATGCCATAAATCATAATTTCTCTACCCCTAGGACTCCACAACAAAATGGAGTAGTTAAAAGAAAGAATAAGATACTTGAAGATATGGCTAGGACTATGATTCTTTCTAGTAAACTACCCCATGGCTTTTGGGAAGAAGCTATAAATATTGCATGTTACATCATTAATAGGTGCATGACTAGACCTTTTGTAGAGAAGATTCCCTATGAGTTACTTAAAGGGAGAAAGCCAAATATATCCCATCTTAGGGCATTTGGATACAAGTTCTTTGTGCACTATAATAGAAAGGGCTCCCACGGTAATTCTGACCCCAGAAGTGATGAGAGAGTATTATTGAGATATTCTTCACATAGCAAAGCTTATAACGTGTACAACAAAAGAACTATGTGTGTAGAAGAAAGTGTACGTATAGTGTTTGATGAAACTAACATTCTTTCTTAGAGGCAGGAACATGAAGATGAAGCTGTTGGGCTGGTAAAAGGGTTCAATAAAGACACAACCCAAGCTAAAGCTATACTAGAAGAAGGAACATGTGATGGAGCATGTTCTTCCATCCAGGGCAACCTGACAGGGGGAACTGAACAAAGAAGGAATGAATCTAACTCTCAAATGGAACCTGTCCATGAGCCTGTTCCTCAGTAACAAAACATGGGAGAAACATCAAACAGAAACCAGTAGGTTGTGAAACCATACAAGTATCAAAGTTCTCATCCCATTGAGAACATAATTGTTGATCCAAATTCTAGAATTAAAACTAGATCTCAATTAAAGAATATGTGTGCTTTTGATACTTTCCTATTTCTTATTGAACCTAAAAATGTTGCTAATGCTTTGCAGAATACAGACTGGGTAAATGCAATGCAAGATGAACTCAATCAGTTTGAAAGGAGTAAAGTTTGGCATCTGGTTCCAAGACCCAAGGACAGATAAGTAATTTATACTAAATAGGTCTTCAAAAACAAACTTTATTAATATGGAACTGTTACAAGGAATAAGGCAAGGTTGGTGGTTCAAGGTTATAGCCAGGAGGAAGGGATATACTATGATGAGACCTTTGCTCCAGTTGCAAGGTTGGAAGCAATAAGACTCCTAATAGCCTTTGCTGCATACATGGAATTTACTCTTCACCAGATGGACGTCAAAGTGCCTTCCTAAATGGCTAGTTAAAGGAAGAAGTGTTTGTCAAACAACCTTTAGAGTTTGAAAGCAAAGAGTGTCCGTATCATGTATACAAACTAGACAAGGCACTCTATGGACTCAAGTAGGCTCCTAGAGCATGGTATGAACGACTATCCAAATTCCTGCTTAAACATTGCTACAAGAGAGGTAAAATTGATAGAACTCTATTCTTAAGGGAAAAAGGTAAGGATCTTCTTATAGTACAAATATATGTTGATGACATAATTTTTGGAGCAACCATTGAAAACCTAAGTAAGGAATTTGCTAAACTTATGGGGAGTGAATTTGAAATGTGTATGATGGGTGAGCTTAATTTCTTCTTAGGCTTACAAATTAAACAAAACTCAAATAGAACCATGATCCATCATCAGAAATATGCAAAAGAGTTGATTAAGAAGTTTAAAATGGAAGAATCAGAAGAAATAGACACTCCTATTGCAACATCCACAAAATTGGACATAGATAAACCTAGTTCATCTATTGATCAAAAGTTGTATATAGGTATGATTGGTTCACTTTTGTATCTTACTGCTAACATACCTGGCATTGTTTTCAATGTAGGGCTTTGAGCTCAATTTCAAGCAAATCCAAAGGAATCTCACTTGACTGTTGTCCAGAGAATATTGAGATACTTGAAAGGCACTACTGACCTTTTGCCTTTGGTATCCAAAAGGTAGTAACTTGAACCTAGTGGGATATGCTGATGCTGGATATGCAGGTTTTCTTATGGATAGGAAGAGCACCTCGGGTATGGCATACTTCCTTGGTTCATGTCTTGTGTCATGGGCTACTAAAAAGCAAAATTCAGTAGCCTTATCTACTGCTGAAGCTGAGTATGTTGCTTCCTGTTGTGCTCAATTGCTGTGGATCAAACAACAGTTGATGATTTTGGTATTGAATTTTGGTTACATCCCTATTTTCTATGATAACACTAGTACTATTAGTATGACTAAGAACCTGGTTCATCATAAGAGCACTATGCACATAGATGTAAAACACCATTTTTAAGGGACAACTATGAGAAATTACTGATCTCTATAGAATTTTGTGCTACTGATAAACAGATTGCTGACATCTTTACAAAAGCACTGAGCAGAGAAAGCTTTGAATGGAACATGTTAGAACTAGGGAAGATTAAGATCACCGAATGGAACCAGTTCAAAATGCTCAATGAAAAAGATTTTGGTTAGAAAATTTGGAACTTGTGTAAATATCTAGATTAATCTTTGCTCAGTTTCATACTGTAAATTAGTGTACTCCTGTGACATGTGTTGATATGACTCACCGATTTCTAACTAAATTTTCTCTATTTTGGTAAATTGAGGCATGATCAAGAGGATTCTTAGTGAAGAACCTGGTTCATTAGTACCAGTTCATCTGAATAACGAGGTATATTTTATACACTCTGCACAATTAGAAATATTAATATTTAATTCATGATCAGAGTCCTACCTATGTTCAAAAACTTCAGAAAAACCTATCTTTTTGAGTTTGAATCAGTTCCGTCTCTATTAGATCCTCATCGCATAAAATGCCTAGAATCTAGGGAAGCTTAACCGCTCGTTCAACCTGAAATTTCAGAGTGATTGGACTTTTAGTTAACTAAAAAAAGCTGCCGTTAGACATTAGTTAACCCTTTCTCTTTAAAAAACCATCATCATCATCACTGCCACTCTCAATAATTCTCAAAACCGTCATTTTTCTTTCGTTCTCTACTCCCCTCTCTTCCAAAACTCAATTCCAAAATTTTCTTCCAAAATTAGCAAAGATGACCAACCCCAAAGATAACCCAGGCTCTCCTCCACAACCTACCCCCCCAATTCCTCCACTACTCTTCAACCCAGCACAACCCCCCAACCTAGGAGAAGGCGGGTGAAGATGTTTGCCCACAAAACTGTGGCTACAGGTGCTTTTTCAAAGAAACTAAATGCAAATTTAAAGGTAGTCAAGCCCAAGACTAAAAAATTTGATGATTCTTTCAAGTCTGCGAGTGAGGGGGAAGGAACTGGTCTTCTGATTCTGAGAAAGCACAAAATCCCCCTTCTGAGATACGTTCTATTCTAGTTGAAAATTTGGACATTCATTTTGTTTTGGTTGTGTTTGTTATGAATGTGGAAATGCCTGAGTCTAGAAGGAGAGGAGGTAAAAATAAAAAAAGTGAAAAAGAAAAGGAGAGTGAGGTGTGAGTAGTGATGTGATGGGAAAAGGGAAAGAAGTGGTTGATTCCTCACCCACTTTTGAAATGGTTAGACCGGCTATCTGTGGGGCTGAGCACGAGAAGGTGGTAGAGAGTAGCAAGAAAACAGGGGGAAGTGGATCAGTGGAAGCTGCTGAAGGGATGGTCAATATCAGTTCACATGCAGATGAACCTGGTTCATCTATTGAGGAGACCCTAACAGACATTGTGAAGAAAGTGGGTGCAAGCTATAACCCCAAGAAAAGGAGAACCCCAACACAAAAGCTCCCAGCATTGTAAAAACTACCAAGAAAAGGAAGGCTACTTCTCCTACAACTGCTAAGATTCCTCTACCAAAAGGAAGGGCCACAAGGAATAATTTGAATCAAAGTGGGGATGAGTTATAAAAAGGTTTGGCAGAAATGAAAAAAAAAGAATGGACAAAGGAAAAGCTAAAGTTGCAGAGCCTACTGAGGCTGTTGATGTGGATATGATGAACCCTACCCATCAGGATGAACATGTGACTGTGGAGGTTCAGACCCCTAAGCCCAAGAATACCAAGACTTCTTCAAAGAAGTCTTCATCTGTTTCCAAGGCCGCTGAAACCTCTTCTTTGGCTAAAAGAACAAGGTCTGATGTGAAAGCTAAGTAAGTTAATACTGCCGAAGAAGAAGATTAGAGTGGTAAAGAAGAGGGTGAATCTGACTATGAACAAGATAAGCTGGCCAAGTTTGGCAAACGAAGAATTTTTAAGGGTAGACTTTTGAAGGATTTACTGCCGAAGAAGAAGATTGGAGTGGTAAAGAAGAGGGTGAATCTGACTATGAACAAGATAAGCTGGCCAAGTTTGGCAAACGAAGAATTTTTAAGGGTAGACTTTTGAAGGATTTACTGCCGAAGAAGAAGATTGGAGTGGTAAAGAAGAGGGTGAATCTGACTATGAACAAGATAAGCTGGCCAAGTTTGGCAAACGAAGAATTTTTAAGGGTAGACTTTTGAAGGATTTACTGCCGAAGAAGAAGATTGGAGTGGTAAAGAAGAGGGTGAATCTGACTATGAACAAGATAAGCTGGCCAAGTTTGGCAAACGAAGAATTTTTAAGGGTAGACTTTTGAAGGATTTACTGCCGAAGAAGAAGATTGGAGTGGTAAAGAAGAGGGTGAATCTGACTATGAACAAGATAAGCTGGCCAAGTTTGGCAAACGAAGAATTTTTAAGGGTAGACTTTTGAAGGATTTACTGCCGAAGAAGAAGATTGGAGTGGTAAAGAAGAGGGTGAATCTGACTATGAACAAGATAAGCTGGCCAAGTTTGGCAAACGAAGAATTTTTAAGGGTAGACTTTTGAAGGATTTACTGCCGAAGAAGAAGATTGGAGTGGTAAAGAAGAGGGTGAATCTGACTATGAACAAGATAAGCTGGCCAAGTTTGGCAAACGAAGAATTTTTAAGGGTAGACTTTTGAAGGATTTGGAGGAACCATGGATGGTTCGACTGCTTGATGCTCTAGCTGTTCAAGACTGGAAGGACATGGTCCTTCAGTTGGATGGCAGGCTGGTAACAAATGAGATTATTGAGTTCATGGCCAATGCAGAGGTTAAGGATGGTAGAGTTACCAGTCAGGTGAAAGGGGTTCTCGTGACTCTTGATGCAAAAGAGCTGGGTGAAATCCTTGACATTCCTTCTGAAGGGTATGATGACTACACGAGGCAAATATGGCCAAGTCTGAACTCCCTTCCTACTGCCCTTGCAATTACTAGGAAATTTTGTGATGTCATAGAAGTGAATGAGGCCAAGGTCGTGCATAAGAGTGAAATGAAGCCATGCCACAAAGTCCTATTTGACTTTGTTAACAAGTGTTTGTTGCCTAGGCAAGAAAGAAGACACATTGCTAACTATATGGATTTGGTTTTGATGGAGTGTCTTGAAAGTGGAGGCAGATCAACTGGCATGGATTTATGGTCAAGCTGCTTGATAGGGTTATTAATGTCTCCAAGGCCCATGCCGCTCCTTATGTTTTTGTTTTCACTATTGTTCTTGATCGTTGCAAGGTGCCACTAAAGAAGTGGGAGATGGACACAAGCAAAGACCATTTTGGAATCAACACTTTGATTGCTTGTGACTATGAGGTCAATGCCATTCCCAATGTACCTGGTTCATCTAAAAAGACACCTAAAAATAGTCTCAGAGCTATATTGCAGGAAAGTGGGGCAAAGGATGCTGAGATAGCTAGGCTAAAGATTCGTTTATTAGATATTGAATCTGAGAGACTCAGAACTGAGCTCACAAAGGAGAATGAGAAAAGTGATGGCATTCTTCAAGACATGCTGCACCTTCTCCAAGCCAAGACCCAACCCTCTAGTTCTTCCAAGCCTTAATTTCTTTAGCCTTCATTTCTTGAACCTTGTCTAGACCTTTCAGTGACCTAGATTAGGGATTTTTCATGTTTTGCTCATGTTTTAATTGTTTTTGTTTCTTTTTATGGATTGTGGCAGAATCATATTCTCTATCAATGAAGTTTGTTATTTTTTTCTCTTGTTGACTGTTTATCTTTCCTTGATAGTTTGAATATGTTTAGCTGGTTATTGATGATTAATCCATGATTGCACTTCCAGTTGCCCTAATGACCATGAGTAACTTTTAAATTCTGGTAATCACACTCTATTTATACAACTTTTTGATGATGTCAAAACGGGGAAGAGTGTGCTTTATATTCTGAACTGAATAAGTGATGTTTATAACCTAATGAGACTGGAACTTGATGATAAGTAACAAAATTTCTAACTTTGCATTGATGATTGAGCTGAGTTCTGATAGGGCCTAAGTGAGTGGAAAACACAGAGTTTGTCATCATCAAAAAGGGGAATTTGTTGGCCCAAGTAAAGGTGAATTTTGAAGACTGACAAATAAACTCAGACATAGACCAGATCCATCCTAGTGAAGCACCAATATGGTCAACTCTAGCATCTGAGATGCACGTGAAAGAGATAAACCTAACTTACCAGAAGTGATATCTCCTGATCCCGACCAAAAAGTTTTGCATATTGGATAAGGAGAAAGACTCCTTACTCAAAGAGAACACGGTTTATGAGAAGGATAGAGTTAGAGGTTGAGATCAACTAGAACTCTTCCACCAAGGAAGAGTAGCATTAACATTCTAGTCAATCTCTATTTACTAACTCCATAAATATCAGTGTTGTTCTCTTTTACAGGTAACAGAGATAAGCAGAAGTTAAACGTGAATTGAGAGCAAAATAGCAAGGCAATTTTGTAAGCAATTTGTGTGTGATTCAAGCGTGCAAACCTGAAGCTACCTGAATAAGATAGAAGAACCAGTTCCAAGTGTTTGTCTTTTATTCTAGTTTAATTATAGTAGACGTTTTCATATTGTACCTTTCAACTTTATCTAGAAGCAATTGTATTAGGTACTTAGAATTTTCAAGTTAGAGTTAACTTAAGAGTGTTAAACGGGCCGGGTTGACCCATAATCGGATCGGCCCAGACCGGAAAAAATCGGAACAGGACCGGCCTGGTACAGAGGGGCCGGGTGGGGCTGGGTAGGAGGGGTTGGTCCGTTTAGTTTTTTAACGGTTAACTAGACCAGTCAAACTCGGTCCACGTGAACAGTAATGTGTATCGGTTTAACCGGCCCGGACCGGATCGGTACAATGGCTATAACCTTTTTTTAAAATTTTTTGAATTAAGTGGGGCCCACTAACCGTTGGCAACGGTCAGACCTGGAATTGCTCCGTTGGCCAATGGGTCAATTGCATAAATAGCCTCTTTTTTTAAAAAAAAATTTAACCTTTTTTCAATTTACAAAATTAACCTTCTCTAAAACTATAAATAACCCCCCCCTTCTTCATTTCTTCACTCAACTCTCATTTCTCAATCTCAATTCTCAATTTCTCTAATTCTCTCATTCTCCATTTTTCAAGACTTCAAGTCTTCAATTCATCTTCTAATTTTATTTGGCTCTTTTTTCTTGAATTTAATTTATCGTGTTTTATCATTCGGATTTTGAAATTTGAACAATTGAACTTCAAAATTGAAATACCTGCTTGACATTTATTCGTGGTAACATCGAATTGCATAATCAAGTACTCAATTTATTGTCGAATCCGGTGCACTCCCTCCAACTCTTTCTCTTATTTACTATTTTAATTGCATATTTAATTTTAGTTTATACTTTAATTTTTACAATATGTTGAATGCTGCTAAAAGAGCGTGTAGAAAAGTTACTGGTAGGGAAAATAATAAAAGAGGTAGTCCTTTAGCATCTGGTAGTAATAGTAATACCCAATTTACATATATTTCCGAAACATCACCTAATGATAATATAGATTATGAACAATTACAAGAAGATTTTGGAATAGAATATAATGAATTAGGAATGGAAGATGAGATACCAGCTACACCTACTAGTGCTGGAGCTGGTAGTGTTGGAGTTGCTACAAGGGGTTGTGGTCGTGGCACTAGCAGTAGACCACCTGTGGCTCCGACTACTAATCGTAGAAAAAGAAGTAAGGTTTGGAATTTTTTAGAAATAATAGAAGGTACTGATAGAGTTAAATGCAAACTTTGTAAAAGTAATTTTAAACATTTGACTAGAGAAAATTTAGGGGGACTGGGACGCTTAGTAGACATATGAGAACTGAGCATCCCACAGAATGGGGTGCTGATGGTGATGGAAATCAAACAACTCTTAACCCTACTACTGGAGGTCTTGTGAAATATGATAAAATGAAGGATCGTGAGGAGTTAGTAAAAATAATTGCTTTGGGTTATCTACCTTTTTCTTTTGCTTCTTCATCATATCTTATTATGTATATTCAAAGGATTTACAATCCTTTGTTTAAAGGTATCCCTAGAAGTACTTGTAGAGCTGATATCTTTAGACTTCATGGACAATATCAAATATACATACATTATTTGTTTAGCTACCTTCCTTGTAGAGTTTCTCTAACTTCTGATATTGGCCATGCTGTTAATGAAAATGATTATTTGACAATTACATGTCATTGGATAGATGTTACTACTTGTATACAAAAACGTATTATTGCTTTTAGATATGATAAAGATCAGAGTCATACTGCTGCGTTTATAAGTAGTACTATTTGTGAAGTTGTTGAATTTTATAATCTCAAGCAAAAAGTTTTGTGTATGTCTTTTGATAATACTTCTAACAATAATGCCGCAATTTCAATATTAAAACTGCATTTGAAACCACCTCTTGATGAAATTTTTCATGTTAGGTGTGCATGTCATGTTTATAATTTAATTATTAAAAGTGGCCTTGATTTATTTTCAACTGAGATTACTCATGTTAGAAGAGCAGTTGGTGTTATTCAAGGAATAATAGACAATCTAGAATAAAAGAATTTAAGAATAAGTGTGTCCAGTATAACCTTAAACCCATATTCATGCCAGACGAAATTGTTACTAGATGGAATTATACATATATATTTTTAAAATGTTGCTACAAATATAGATTCCCAATAATTGAAGTTGCTTATGCGCATTGTACTGATCCAAATCATATGTTAACAACTAGTACTTGGGAGGTCATTAATGATGTTGTTAAATTTTTACATAAATTTTATACAGCTACTGGTGAGTTTTCTGGAGCATATTACCCTACTGTTACTATGGCTTTAGTACATATAGCTGAGATTTCTTTTCTACTCTTTGAATTTAAGAAGAAAAAATAATATAAGGATAATGCAAGCAAAATTCAAAAAATATTTCTTTGCAATTCCTTCGATTTACTTAATTGATGCTGTTTTAAATCCTTCTATTAAGATGTCTGATTGTCACCAATTAATGAATGCTTTATATACTTATATGGAGATTGGACCAACTGAAACCCTAGATTTATTTGTTTCTATAAACAAGCTAAATGATTATGCAAATATAATTGATGATGTTGCTCGTACTGTAGGCAATGTTAATCTACTATGCACTGTACCACTTCTGCTACTGTGGATGATGAAGAAGGCCTTGATAGTTTTAATATTTTTTCTACATTTTCTAACACTCAAACCAGTAGCAGGAACATTGATAAACTTCAATTCTACTTGCAGAAGCAAAAATAACTCGCACAAAGGAATTTTCACCGTTGGGATGGTGGCATGAGAATGAAAAGCAATTTTCTGTTCTTTTCGCTATGGCTCGGGATGTGCTGAATGTGCCAATTTCTACTGTTGCACCGGAGAGTGCATTTAGGCAAGCAAGACAACAACTTGGAGATACCTGTCACTCATTGGGAAGCAATGCTTTGAAAGTTTTAGTATGTTTAAGTGATTGGATTATATCGGAACGAAGAAATCAAGGACGTGAAGATGTTGATAGCCCATAAGACGAGGAACTTGGAGATATATTAACACATGGTAACCCATCCGAATTTAACACTGCATAAGGAGGTCACTCAGTTCATATTGATTATGAAGAACTTACTGAGGCAATGCGAAATCTTTGAATTTACTCTTTTTTGGTTAATTTACTTGTTAAATGTAAACCTTTCAATTTGTAAGTTTGAATTTTGAAATAAATGTAGCACTTGTAATTTATAAGTGCAATTATTTCCCATCTTCCTTGTATTCTTTACGTTAATACTTTGTATTAATATAACTTACAATAGTTATACAAAATACAATTTTTTTTAAAAAAATACACTAAACCCAGCCCGCCCCGGCCCCCTCAACCCGTAACCCTTGCAGTTCAATTTTTACCCAGATTAACCCGAACCCATTAAACCCGTTAAGCCCCAACCTGTAACCGGCCCGGACCATAACCCGTACGGGTAAAAAAAAACTTAATCCAGCCTGGCCGGGTGATAAGTTAGGATTTTAACGTGTTTTATGCCCCTACTTGCCTATGCTTTAAGTATAAATTGCTACAAAATAGCCCCAAAATTATCAAGGGTTGTGTTTGATTGCAAGTTTGGTCGACAAAGTGACGAAATATCAAAGATCAGCTCAAAAAGGAGTGAAACTTGCTCAAGTATCAATGACCAAGAGAATTGAGGAAAAAGGGCCTAGTGCGGACCACGCAAAAGTTGATCGCACTTGGAGGTTCAGAGACATGGCATATTTAGTGGAAGTGCTACGTGGCCGCGGTTGGATTCTCGTGGTGCACGGTCAGGCTACGCGGCCGCTTCATACTTTTGTGTGGTCCGTGTGAACGAGATTCAGAGAGTTGAAGTTTTGACAATTTCAAGCAATGCGCTCTGAGCTCCTTTATGTGCGGCCGCGCCAACTTCCATCGCGGCAGCGAAGCACTTTCTCCCGATCCGCGGTCCCCAACTTCAGAGAAGCTGAAATCATAAGTCCAAGAGCCAGTGCGGTTGCGGTCCTTTTTGCGCGGTCCGCGCTGACCCCGTAGGGGTATTTTTGTCCACTTATTCTAGCCTAGTATAAATAGAATATTTTACCATTTTTAGGTTAAGTTTTATATTCTGAGCGCAACTGAGCTTGTGAGACTCGATATTGTAGTCATTTTCGGCACTTTTGCTCTTTATTATTGTAGTTTCTTCTTATTAATTAATTAATATGCTTATTGCTTCAATTTCTGTACGTAGCATGAGTAGCTAAACCCATTAGCTAGGGTTTTGGCTCAACCCTAGTATGGGTAATTGAGGGGTGTTGCCATCTAGGGTTAGATTGATATTGGGTGTTTGCTATTTGGGTTGATTTTATGTTTTAATTTCAAATTTGTGGTTGTAAACATAGATTCAACCTTAGTGGGTTTGAGTTTATGACCCCAAAATTGACCCAACAAGGAATTGTGATGGACTCATGAGAAATAATAGTCCCAATTAACGGGTTAAATCTCGAGAGAGTAATCACCCTACTTGAACCATAGTTGCTTGATCAAATTGGCCTAACCAATTGGTCTCGAGAGAGTCAATTGGGAAAAATCACTCTCTCTACCGAGAGATGTGCGAGTGGGTACAATTGTGCAACGATTATAGCATAAGCCCCAAATATATCAATCTACCCTTAGTAACTTCTACCCATCAATTAGCCACCTAGGTAGTGTCACGACCGTAGTGCCTTTCTCTATATTAAATACAACTTAGCAATATTCTCGTAGCATAATTTAGTTTTAACCATTTTTTTAAATAGTAGTTATAAAAAATCAAAGAAAACCAAAAATGTTTGAAGTGACATTAGAAGCACAATCGCATTTCTAGACTAGACAGACAATACAACTCCACGACTTTCTCCCTGTGGAAATTCGATCCCGAACCACTATTCGAGTAAAAGCTATTGCGACCCGCTCTTCCTACCTTAGTATAGCGTCGAGTCGGCAACGATTAACGTTTTGGCGCCGTTGCCGGGGAGCTTACAGTGTTGACTATCTGTTTAGCTAGTTTTGTATTTTGCTTCTCTTTCCTTCTTGTTTACTAATTTTGTTTGTGTCGATCAATCAAGTACAAATGGCTCTCAATGCAAATGACCCTCTCGGCAATGTGATAGCGGGGGAGGATGTAGAGGATCTAGAACAAGATGAGGTCTTACCTCAAGCTCAAAGGAGAGGCAGAAATTCTAATGCAAATGCTAATCCAAATGAGAATATTCCAAACCCTCCTCCGCCACCGCCGAGAGTGGACCCAAGAGTTCATCCTAATCAAGGGTACGCCCGTGCTATTGTTCCTCCCTGAATCCGGGTGGGGAACTTTCAAATCACAAATGTCATTTTGACCTTGCTTGAGCAAAAAAGGTATTTTTCGGGCGGCTCCGATCAAAATGCATACAAGCACTTGAAGGGTTCGTTGATACATGCTGGGGTAGTAAGCAAACAAAGGTATCCGAGGATGCGTTGAGATTGAGGCTTTTCCTGTTCTCTCTTCGGGGTAAAGCATTGTATTGGTTAGAAAGGCTCCCCAATCATTCTATCACCACATGGGATGAATTGGCGGACAAGTTTATCGCCAGGTTATTTTCTCGAAGTCATATGGCCTCTCTTCGGGATGAAATTCTAGCCTTCAAGCAAGAGCTAACGGAAACTTTACACGAGATATGGGAAAGATATAGAACAATGGTGAAGGAGTGCCCTAATAATGACATGACCGAGGCAATGATACAACAAACTTTTTATCAGGGCATCAACAGCACGAATCAGTGCATTGTGAACTAATTAGCCGGAGGGAACTTCATGAAATTTTCTTACCAAGAGTCATGTGATGTACTTGATGAAATGACCGACACCTCTTCTGCATGGCAAAGTCGAGCAAATATCCCCCAAGGTGACCCCACGGTCATCCATTTGCACAAGGAATTGCATGATCATGGCCAAGCTATTGTCGAGCTTACAACAACTATGAATCAATTGGCAAAGACGCAATTGCAACAAGTCCAAAACCCGCCCCAAGTCAATGCAATGGAAGGTGTTTCTATATTGAAAAGGAGGCAAAGAGGGCAACAACAACCTCAAGGTAATTGTGAGCAATTCGACAACAACAATGATGGTGGTGGTTATTCAAATGAGTGCTATGATGAGCAAAGCGAAGAATGTCAATATGTCAATAACTACCAAGGGAATAAAGGAAATCAAGGGAATCAACAATGGCGTCCCCAAGGAAATAGGGGTAATCAATAAGGCGGCGGTAATTAGAACAATGACAATTAACAACAAGGTGGTGGCAATTGGAACAACAACAATAAAAACAACAACCGGGGTAACCAAGGTAACAATCAAGGAAATTGGAACGGGAACAATAATAATTGGAGAAACAACAACAACAATCAAGGAGGGTGAAATAATAGCGGAAATCAAGGTAACCGGGGGCAAGGCTTTCAAAGGCCCCCCATGTACCAACAACCAAACAATCCATCTCCATTTCAATATCAAGGGTCTAGTTCTTCGGGTAGTGATATGGGGATAATAGAAATGATGTTCAAACAAATGATGAAGAAGAACTAAAACTCTGATGCTCAATTGGCTTCTCATAACACCTATATTCGGAATTTGGAGGTGCAACTTGGCCAAATCTCTCAATCGTTGAATACTCGACCTAAGGGTGCTCTACCAAGTGATACGGTAGTGAACTTGAAGGGAGGTAACAATCATGTGTTGGCAGTTATAACAAGAAGCGGAAGAGGCGGTGATGTGCGTGCCTCTAATGAAAATCAAGTTGTGAATGACGAAGTTGAGTTACATGATGATAATGTGCCCTTGAATGTTGATGATGTGGTTGAACCAAATGTGACCAATGATATGCAGATTGATATTGATGATGAGGCCGGGGTAGAGACTCAAGATGTCGTGAACCCGTCTAGGGAACACGTGATTGACATGCTCGAGCCGGTTATGCCAAAGGCCAAGGCACCCTTGCCTAGGCCACCTCCACCTTACCCTCAATGGTTAGCAAAGCAAAAAGGTGACAATCAATTCAAAAAGTTCATCGAAATGATGAAGAGTCTTACTATCAATGTGCCGTTGGTGGAGGCACTTGAACAAATGCTGGGGTATGCAAAGTTTATGAAGGATTTGGTATCAAAGAAGAGGTCGATGGAGTGTGAGACAATTAAAATGACGCATCGAGTGAGTTATATAGTGCATTCTATGGCCGCGAAACTTGAAGACCCCAGAGCTTTTACTATCCCTTGCACTATCGGTAGTGAGGATTTTGCCAAAGCCCTTTGTGGCTTGGGGCCTGGTATTAATTTGATGCCTTATTCGGGTTTCAAGACTTTGGGAATCGGGCAACCTAGGCCAACCTCAATGAGACTTCAAATGGCGGATTGGTCGATGAAGAGACCGTTGGGCATAATTGATGATGTTCTTGTCCGAGTGGATAAGTTTATATTGCCGGCTGACTTTGTCATCTTGGATTGCGAGGTGGACTTTGAAGTGCCGATTATTCTTGGGAGGCCTTTCCTCGCTACGGGGAAGGCATTGGTTAATGTCGAGGCTGGAGAGTTGACATTCCGAGTGGGTGATGCGAAGGTTGTTTTCCCTGTATGCAAGTCCATGCGGCAACCTAATGACACTGTGGTATGCTGATTTGTTGACATTGTCACAGCTGTGATAATAGATGAGACAAGTTCTACGATTAATGTTGAAGATCCCCTTGTGGCCGCACCTCTAGATAGTGATGTAAATGATGATGCAAGTAGAGTCATGTGCATAGATGATTTACATGTCATGGAATCGTGTGAGCGCAGTAAATTGACGTTGGACCTTAATAACCGGGAAACTCCACTAGAAAAGCCAACAATTGAGGTGCCTCCGGTTTTAGAAGTGAAACAAGTTGAGTCACACCTCTACCTCACAATCTTTGATCCCGATATTATCTTGGAGGATGATGCAACACCTTTTTGGAGCCTCAAGGGAGACTACCTGCAGTAGAGCATAAAATAATGCCTAATCTCCATAATGTGTGGCTTCCTACAAGACCAGATATAGGTTGGCAGTTTTGCATGAACCATGGTAATTTGAACAAAATGCCCCACAGTGACCTTTATCCCTTGCCATTAATTGATCGAATGGTTAACAAACTTGCTAGGCGGGCTTTTATTTGCTTCTTGCAGAATCTGATGAGCGCCACGTGGTGGCATTTCTTGATCTGAAGTGATTAAATGGTAACATGCATCGTGCCGTGACGTTAAATTAGGCACTTCTTGGGAGGCAACCCATGTATTTTTCTTTCTCTTTGATTTTCTTTGTAGCTTAGAATTTTTGAGCTAATTATTTGTGAGATGTTGCAGGGATTGTATTGACGCAGTGCAAAACAAAGGAAGAATAATTTAAAGTCTCTAAGGTTTGCCAGTGCGGCCGCGATGCACTTTACGCGGTCCGCACTGGCATGAGCCAAATATGCATAGTCTCTAAAGTTTTCCAGTGCGGCCGCGGTGCATTTTTGCGCGGTCCGTATTGGCATGTGAAAAATGTAGTACTCTCTGAAGTTTTCCACCGCGGCCGCGGTCAAGTTTGTGCGGTACGAGGTGGACCTTCGCGGCTACGGTACACTTTAACGCAGTCGCGCCAAGGTTGCCTTTTAAAACTACATATGTTGAAACCTAGCGCGGTCCGCGGTCGCTTTTGTGCGGCCGTGCTGGTAGGTAAGTAAGGGGCCCACAGGTTACTTGGATAGATTGAATTCACTCTTCCTAATCCTGGTAACATTTCATGCATTTCATGATTACTTACTTTCTTATTTTCATTTTATTTGCATGCCAGTAGTTTGTAACTTCTTTTTCTTCCCATTTTTTTTTCTTTGAATTACTAGTTTAGGTTAGATTTCTTGTTAGTTTTTGTGTGCTGAACATCATCAAGTATTGGGTAACTGAGTAGGGACAAGTAGGAGTAAAAAATTGAACAAAAATGGACAGAGCATGAAAACCCTAACTTAGTGCCCATAAACCCTAGCTCAGCACGGACCGCAGTTGTTTTCATGCGACCGCGCTGCCGTGACGCGGTCCACGTTGCATTTTTATGCGGACCGTGGTGCTCTTGTGATTGCAAGTTAAATGTTTCCAGCACGGCCACATTGCTATTTTGTGCGGTCCGCGCTGGCCCACCACGGCTGCGGTCCCATTTTGTGCGGACCGCGGTGGGAGATTCAGAGAGTTATGTTTTGGGGCCTTTGCCCAGCAGGGAGCGCGGTCACTTTTATGCGGTCCTCGGTGCCTCCAACACGGCCGCACTCCTTTTTTGTGCGGTCCGCGGTGCTATGTTCTGCAACCTGTTCTGCAACTGTGTACTGCAATTATCTCTGCAATCTATTTCATTCACTTGTTTCACTGCATGTGCTTAAACTAACAATGTTAGATGCTTATCTTTGCAGATAATGGTTAAACAAAGAGGCGACAAATAATCATAACAACCCGGGAGAGGTGGTTCCTCCCGAGGGGGTAAAGGCAAGAGAATAGCAAAACTCACTCCCCAGGCTCGGGAGAACATAAAAAGACCCAGAAATTGATAAAAGTTGCTGATAAGGCTACTTCTTATTCTTCGGGGAGTGAGTATGTGCCCTCTAAAGACATCTCCTCAGATTCAGTCCCAACTCACATAACTGACCCCCTCCACCTAGTTGATACCCCTCCACCATCACCCACCTCCTAAAGACCAGTGAATGTAGTCTCGAATTCATCTGACGAGTCCGCAGTCGGTAGTGGGAAATACTCCACCTCCCCCACAGCTTCATTATCTGGGGAGAGCGCAGGAAGAGATGAGGGAGATGTTAGATCATGTTTTAATGATTCAATTAATATGCATGTGCAGGAACCCAAGGAAATAAAGAAGGTTTGCCAAGATAATTCCTAGCAAATAAGGAAAGGACTAACTCGCAAAGATTCACAAGGAAGGAAATAATTATTCAGTAAACAAATCTGGACTGACATCATGAATCTAAGAAATCAAATATTCCTCAAATCAGCCAGCAACATAATTGACAGAACTGGAACTATCAAGATAGAAGATTTGCAGAGTTGAAGTAATCAAGGCAGTATCATGGGAGAAGATCTGGGAAGCAAACATATTTAGAAGGTCCAACAATCAAGGAACATATTGCAATACAACCATCTGCCAAAGGAAAGAAGATCAAAAGGAGCCAACGACTCACTCCTTATTCTTTGAAAGAATCAATTCTTTCCAAGGATCAAATCCCTTGGGTTGACAAAGCCTCTACCATCACTGTAGTATAAATACTCCTGTATAAACCCTAGTCTACCATACTTTTGATCGAACCAAAATACTCTCCTTATTCTACTGCAAACAAGCATAGTAGTTTACTTAAATCTACTGTGTAACAAGTCAGGGATAGAAAAAGGTTAAACAACTGGTGAGACATTATATCAAACTAGTGCTAGAAGAACTACGCAATATCCATCACATCTGTACTCGAAAAAATATTCAATTGCTTAGAGAGATCTCCCTTGCAACCCAAGCGGACTGGATTAGGATTCATTTTGAATCCGTAACAGTATAAAATCCTGGTGTCTTTTATTCCAACAATTTACTTTCTGAATTTTATTTTAAGATACTATACCTGCATACTTATATATCCAGCCGACTACTCTAGTTATAAGTCAACTTGTACGCGAATTATTCTTAATAATTTAAAATTCACCCCCCTTGTACTTTCAATTAGTATCAGAGCTTGGCTCATATTTATCTTTTGCTTAACAGCTTGTGAGAAAAGATCATGGCAAATCAGGTGATCATAGGAGCTCTCTTTCAGGAAAGAGCTTCACAAGTTAGACCACCATACTTCAATGGACAACACTTCTCTCACTGGAAGGTGCCAATGGAAATCTTTTCCAAAGCATACGATGTTAAAGTATGGAGAGTCATCAAGAAGGGAAATTACCCACTACCCGCTAGCACTCCACCACTTGCTAATCGTGATGACATAGACTCATACTCAAAGGAACAACTGGAAGCTGTTCAAGTAAACAACAATGCAAGGAATCTACTTCACAATGCCATAAGTGGTGAGGAATATGAAAAAATATCTAGTTGTGATACAGCCAAAGAAATGTGGGACAAACTTGAAGTTACTTATAAGGGAACCAACGAAGTAAAGGAAACTCACATCAACATGCTAGTTCATGACTACGAACTTTTCTCAATGGAAGAAGGAGAATCTATTGAGGAAATGTTTGCTAGATTCAGTAAGATAATCAGTGACTTAAAAGTGTTCGGTAAGCCTTACACCAGTGATGAGCAAGTCAGAAAAACTCTTAGAAGTTTGCCAACCACATGGAAGACCAAGGTAGTCGTGCTGGAATCTCAAGACCTAAACAAATTATCCTACGATGAACTGCGTGGAGAATTAATTGCTTTTGAAAGGAAGCATCTAAAAAAGACAAATCAAGAAGAAAAAAAGAGAACAACCGCATTCAAAGCATCTACTGAATTAGTTGAAAATGAAACTGATGATCCTGAAGCTCTATAAGAAGAATTGCTATGATGTCTAGGAACATGGATTGACTAATGAGAAGATACAAGAATACAAGGAAAGGAAGATTTCCTCCAAGACGATCTAGACAATACAATGAACAGGACAAGAACGACGGCAAATGCTATGAATGTGGAAAATTCGGGCACATTCAAGCTGAATGTCCAGAACTGAAAAGGAATATCTCTAGAGGCTTCAACAAAAACAAATCATTCGAAAGCTGGAGCGACGAAGATGAATCAGATCATGAAGAGATAGTAAATCTTTGCTTTATGACTATTCTGAAAAATGAGACAGACAAAACCGCGGGGTACTGGACAGATGAAGATGATTCAGATGATGAAAACTTTTTCATGGCACGAGGTGAAACTAGCGAGGTAAGATCTTATAACTGTGAAAGATGTAATGAATTGCAGGATATTCTTGACTCTACCCTAAAGGAGTCTCAAAGAATGATGAATGGACTTAAGAGACTCACTAAGAAAATCAAAGACTGGAAACTCAAATTTGAAGTATATGAAATAAAAAAGGATGTACTTTAAGAAGAGTTCAAGGAATTGCAAATACAGCTTAACAGCCTGCGCAAATCCACCAGTCAAAGATCTGTCAGGTCAAACCAAACGACTTACAAGTCAACTGGAAAAGAACCAATCAGAACCAAATCGACCAGTCGGTCGGACCAGATGACTTACAAGTCAACTGGGAAGAAACCAGCTGACTCTATATAAGCTGGTTCCAACAATTATGTGAGATCTGAAAACAGGTCTGGAGCTAAATGTCATTACTTTAATAAAAGTGGGCATAAATATTCAAGTTGTCACTTTCGAAAATCTAATATGTCAGGATGGTTTTGGAAGCCCGAAAATCCTGAACCTAGTAATACTAACTCTTTAGGACCCCAAGCAAGTTTGTGTATCTAAAAGAAAGTGATTGTCTTGTTTTGCAGGAACACCACAGAATAAGCCGCAAAGGAAAATAGTATCTAGATAGTGCGTGTTCCAGCAACATGAAAGGTGATAAAAACCTGTTCAAAGAATTTACAAAGATCGATGGAAGGAGTGTAAGATTTGGATATAATTCAAGGGGCAAAATAGTTGGCACTGGAACAATTCCCTTCAACAACAATTGTGATATTACAGAAGTTTATCTTGTTGATGGCCTAAACTACAATGTCCTAAGTATAAGTCAACTATGCGATTCAGGCTACAAGGTAAATTTTAGAAGACCAGGGTGTGTTATTGAAGACGAATCAGGATGAAGCCTTAAGGAATTTTGAAGTTTTCTGCAAAAGGATTGAAAGAGAAAAAGGACATCTAATCTAAAAAATTTAGAGTGGCCATGGAGGAGAATTTGAAAGTAAAGCTTTTGAGGACTTATGTAATGATCAAGGTTACACTCATAATTTCTCTGCACCACGCTCGCCACAGCAAAATGGGGTAAAGAAAGAACGGAACCCTCCAAGACATGGCAAGAACCATGCTACTTGAACACTCATTACCAAAATCATTTCTGGGTAGAAGATGTCAGTACTGCATGTCACATTCTCAATCGCTGTCTCATAAGGCCGATTCTGAAAAAGACCTCCTATGAACTCTAGAAAGGTAAACGCCCAAATATCAGTTATTTTCATCCCTTTGGAAGCAAATATTTTGTTCACAATAATGGTAGGGAAAATCTTAGTAAATTTGATCCAAGAAGTGACGAAGATATTTTTCTTGGCTATTCATTAAATAGCAGATCTTTTAGAGTCTATAATAAACGCACTCTATGTGTAGAAGAATCTGTACATGTTATTTTCGATGAAAATAATCCCTTGGCCGAGAAAGGAACAAATGCAGGTATCGAATAGCAAATCCAAGAGACCCAGGATAAGGGAAAATCACATGAGTCGACTAACACGACTAGCTTGATTGAGTTAACTGAAGAAAACAACAACAATACTCCAGATCAACCAGCAGAGTCGACTACAAATACTGCTTGACTAAATGAGTGGAGAAATGAATCCGAATATCCTCAGAAATATATTATAGGAGATCAAAATTAAGGAATAAAAACTAGGGCAACTCTCAAAAAGAAAGCAAATATTGATTTAATCTCTCAAGTCGAGCCAAAAAAGGTGGAAGAGGCACTAAAGGACTCTAGCTGGGTGCAAGCCATACAAGAAAAATTGGATCAATTTAGCAAGAACCAAGTATGGAAATTAATACCCAAACCTGATAATATGTCCGTAATCGGAACAAAATGGGTATTCAGAAACAAGTTGAACGAGGATGGAAAAGTCGTAAGAAATAAGGCAAGATTAGTTTCTCAGGGTTATTCACAAGAAGAAGGAGTCGACTATGATGAAACTTTTGCTCCAGTAGCTCGGTTGGAATCTATACGAATTCTCCTGGCATACGCATCTTTTAAGGGGTTCAAGCTATTTTAAATAGATGTCAAAAGCGCCTTTCTAAACAGATTCATCAAGAAGTCTTTGTAAAACACCTTCCAGGCTTTGAGGACTCAAAATTTCCATATCATGTATACAAGCTTTCTAAAGCACTGTCTGGTTTGAAACAAGCTCCACGTGCCTGGTATGATAGATTAAGCACTTTTCTTATTGATCATGGCTTTACCAGAGGTAAGATAGACACTACCTTGTTTATTAAACGATCAACAGAAGGTAATCTTATTATTCAAATTTATGTTGATGATATTATTTTCAGAAGTGCTAACCCTATTATGTGCAAGGAATTTTCAAGTCTTATGCAAAGCGAGTTTGAAATGAGCATGATGGGAGAACTCACATTCTTTCTTGGGCTACAAAATTCAACAAACCGAAGAAGGAAACTTCATTTGTCAGGCTAAATATACAAATGAGCTAATTCAAAAATTTGGCATGAGCAATGCCCAAGTCAATTGGAACTCCTATGAGCCCAGCTACAAATTTAGATAAAGATGAACAGGTCACTCCAGTCGATGAAACCAAATACAGAGAAATGATTGAATCCCTACTGTATCTGACAGCAAGTCGACTAGATATTTTGTTTGGCGTATGTGAATGCGCTAGGTTTCAGTCGGCTCCCAAGGAGTCACATCTAACTGTTATAAAGAGAATCATTCGATATCTTATTGGAATAATATCTCATGGACTATGGTATCCTCGCTCTAATTTATTTAAATTAGAAGGTTTTTCAGATGTAGATCTTGCAGGTGACAGAGAAGATAGAAAAAGCACAAGCGGCACGTGTCAATTACTAGTAAAAGCACTAATATCCTGGAATAGCAAAAAGCAAGCATCAATCGCCTTATCTACTACAGAGGCTGAGTACATTACAATTGGACAATGTTGTGCACAACTTCAATGGGTGTCTCATCAACTGGGTGTCTATGAACTTTCTTTTAAACCTATACAAATTTTTTGTGATAATTCTAGTGCTATTTGTCTTTCAAAGAATCATGTGCATCACTCTAGAGCTAATTTTATAGATATTAAGCACCATTTTATTAGAGATCATGTCCTTAAAGGTGATATAGAAATCACATTTGTCGGTACCGCTGCCCAGTTAGCAGATATTTTTACTAAACCCTTGCTTGAAGAAAGATTTTGTACTTTGAGGAAATTACTTGGTATTATTTGTTGGTCAAAGAATTCTTGGGACCTATGTGCTATTTTTTACAAAAAATGTGTTATAATAGTCCTTTCCCTCGCATTAATTGCGCCTCCTTTTCTTTCCCTCACTTTTCAGATCAGTTCGCAGTATGAAGATGGAAAGCCAATCATCACATCTTCTCAACTGACACCTTTTCCTTTTTTGCACTCAACCGTCAAACTTTTTCTTCTTAAGTTAGAAAATCCTTTCAGTCTCCCTCACATCTCTATCTCCAACACCTTCTGCAAAACCTCCTCTCTAATGGCGAAAAATTCCAAGACCTCTACCTCTACCCGGAGAAGCTCTCGCTCAAGAGCAAAAACCCCTTCCACTCCGCCTGATCAAGTAGACTTAGGGTCTGATCATTCTGAAGGCTACGCCTCATCCCAAGGTGATCTCTGTGAATCATCCAACCTTTAGGAGAAAAAGCCCTAGGCAAACGTCCCATGGAAGAGTCACCCATCCCCCTACTCCGAAGAAATCAAAAGTTGATTTTTTAGCCTCTCTTGACTCTGACCTAAATTTTTGGGATTCCCCAAATAGGGATCTTTTTCTCTCTCTCAAAGATAAGCCTATCGCTCATGGAAGAATTGTGGATCTTGATGATATGAAGGCTCTCAACTGTAAGGTAAAAGATCTTTTTGTCTATCAGGGGTGGGAAAAATTTCTCTCTGTTCCTGCGCCTAAAGTTTATGAACCCCTAGTCCGTATGTTCTATGCTAATCTTCGCTCTAATAAATCAGATATGCTTGAATCCCTTGTGCTAGGTAAACACATTATTCTTGATTGTGCTTTGTTTCATTCAATTTTTCAATGTCACTGCTCTGGTTTCCCCACTATGCTTAAAAATGTTTGGCCTGAAAACCTTGAGATTTCTTTTGACCAAGCAAAACAATGCATCGTTGAAAACCCCTCTGCAATGCTTCCTAATCAACTGGGTCCTAGTGATGTGAGTTTTGAGACCCGAGTTCTGGCCCACATTGTGGCTACCACTTTGCTTCCCCGCACTGGGTCATTTTCAACCTTCTCTCAAAGAGATACTTTCTTTTTCTACTGTCTCATTACCCAAATCAAACTCAAACTTTCATCTTGGGTCATAAATTTCATGATAGAGAGTGTCGAGGACCCCACGAGTTTACCTTATGGTATGGAAATTACCCACATTCTTGAAGCCCATCAAATCTCTTTATCTGATTATCCTTTCATCTCTGTCTCCAAATGTTAGAACTCTAGAGCTTTTGCAAGTATATGGTATGTGAGTGTTAAGGGCTCCTGGGTCAAGAAAAGTGAGAGTAAGGCCAAAAAGACTTCTATAGAAGCCAAAAAATCCTTAGAAGTTCCTCCTCCTGCTCTTGCCGGTTCTGAGCTGAGTGACAAGCTCAGTTCCATTTACTTCAAGCTCTCTGACATCCTGAAACTTCTTTCAGCTACTTATTCCACTGTGGGTGACATTCATTCTATCTCCAAGGAAACAGAGTCTGATGTGTCGAAGATTAGAGTTGTTGTTCTTCGTATCAGGGAGAATGCTGTCAAAGCTTTCAAGGAGGTTCACGATAGGATGGATGGTATGAGCATCTCTAAAAATACAAGCTTCGAACAGCTGAAGGAGGCCATCTGCAACACTCTTACCTATTTCCTGCGTCGCTAGTTTGGCTGCTTTTAAAATAATGTATCTTATGTGTTTTGTGGGCTGTGTCCCTTGATATTTTTTATTTTTTTCCTTTTGTTGTGAGCTATTTCATCAGCCACTGAATGATCTTATTTTGCTCACTCTGTGCTCTGTCTCATCCCTTTCTACTGATGTCAAAAAGGGGGAGAAAAGACTATTAATATCTGGCACTTTGAGTTTGCTATGTGTTCTAGCATTATGTGATTGTGTACTTGTTATGTGTTATCAGGTGAACAGGTACTATACATGTATAGGTAAACAAGTCGACTATGTGTGGCTCATGCTGCATATTTTTTATAGGTAGCACTCTATATGAACATTGTACAGGTAAACAAGTCGACTGTGTGTGGCTCATGCTGCACCTTTTTTATAGGTAGCACTCTATATGAATATTGTACAGGTACAAGTCAACTGCATACATTGACAGGGAGCCCAAGTCAGGTATGGGCCCAAGTTGACTGCACATATTAAGGGGGAGATTCATGGACCAACTAAGTCGACTGCATACATTGAGAGGGAGTCAAGTCGACTAATAAAATACAGGGAAGTCAACTGGTGTTTACTAGTTACACAGTATATTATTTTTCCATCATCAAAAGGGGGGAGATTGTTAGATCATGTTTTAATGATGCAATTAATATACATGTGCTAGAACCAAAGGAAATAAAGAAGGTATGCCAAGATAATTCCTAGCAAATAAGGAAAGGACTCACTCGCAAAGATTCACAAGGAAGGAAATAATTATTCTATAAACAAATCTGGCCTGACGCCTTGAATCTAGGAAATCAAATATTCCTCAAATTAACCAACAGCATAATTGACGGAACTGGAACTATCAAGACAGAAGTTTTGCAGAGTTGAAGTAATCAAGGCAGTATCATGGAAGAAGATCTGGGAAGCAAACATATTTAGAAGATCCAACAATAAAGGAACATATTGCGATACAACCATCTGCCAAAGGAAAGAAGATCAAAAGGAGCCAACGACTCACTCCTTATTCTTGGAAAGAATCAATTCTTTCCAAGGATCAAATCCCTTGGGTTGTCAAAGCCTCTACCATCATTGTAGTATAAATACTCCTGTACAAACCCTAGTCTGTCATACTTTTGATCGAACCAAAATACTCTCCTTATTCTACTGCAAACAAGCATAGTAGTTTACTCAAATCTGCTGTGTAACAAGTCAAGGATAGAAAGATGGTACAAAACTGGTGAGGCATTGTATCAAACGAGTTCTAGAAGAACTACACAATATCCATCACATCTGTACTCGAAAAATATTCAATTGCTTAGAGAGAACTCCATTGCAACCCAAGGGGACTGGATTAGGATTCATTTTGAATCCGAACCAGTATAAAATTCTGGTGTCTTTAATTCCAACAATTTACTTTTTGAATTTTATTTTGAGATACTATTCCTGCTTACTTATATATCCGGTAGACTACTCTAGTTATAAGTCAACTTGTACGCGAATTATTTTTAATAATTTACAATTCACCCCCCTCTTGTACTTTTAGGATGTGAGCCTCATATTGGGGGAGTTACATGGACTTGAAAAGCCGAATAGTCAGAGGATAGATTCGCGAGCCAAGTGGCTTACCACAAGTTTAGGGAGTGGTGGCCGGTGAGGAAGTTGATATCGGAGAGGAGTTTTATTGACACTGACCTTTTACCCCACAACCCGAACGTCCAGGGGGAGTTCCAAACTAGAAAGGGCTGGGAGTTCTTCATGGAGAAGTGCATCGATGTAAGTGAGCACATGGTTAGGGAATTCTACTCTAATGTAGCTCACATTGTCAAGGATACCAAGGTGACCAAAGTTAGAGACAAAACAATGTTGTTTGATGGAACATCTTTAAATGAGTATTTGGGGTTCCGGGATGAAGATGAGTCACTTTATTTGGCTAAGTTAGGGATGGGTGAGGAATTCCGTCCTTGGTTGGCCCAGTATTTGGCAATCCCAGGTACTGTGCCAGAGTGGTTGCAAGCAGGGAAGAAAATATTCTGGAAGACCTTCAACTTTGAGGCTCGAGGGTGGTTGACATTTGTATGCAGTCGGCTTGACCCTTCTACCCACGATCAGACTATTTCACTTACCTGGGCGGTTCTTGTTGCATCTATTATGGCCGGGTACCCTATCAATATGGTCAATGTGATGTCCTGTGTGATTTCTGCTGTAGGGTAAGAGCATGACCGGAATTATCTTTTTCCCAACACCCTTTCAATGTATTTCCGGGACATGGAGGTGGAGAAGAAAAGATATGATGTCAAGACCAAGCCCGTGGCTCCCTATTCTTGGTACAGTATGCAGGGCTCGGACAACCCTAAGTCCAAGAACTGCCATCCACCTGCTTCTTCCCCAACTGGCCAGTCTGAGGAGCTAGTTGCGGTAGAGCCTTCCACCGAGCCTGCTGCCACTACAGGAGTAGACTTGCCTCCAAGGCCTTCCTTTACAGCTGGTCCTAGTTCTTCAGCAGGCCCGAGAGTGCCATCTTCCAAGACTCATCCCTTCACTTCCCATCAGTTGAGCCAGACATTAGCTAGCTTAAACAACTGGATGTCAGCTGCGATATCCAAGTTGTCCACATTGTCTTCCACTATTCAGACCCAATCAATACCTCAACCAGCTCATATTCCTCAGTCCATTGAGGACACTTTGAAGAAGCTCTTGGAGAACCAGGAAAGGATTATGAAGACACAGGCTACTTTGACTATAGCTGTGGAGTCACATGGAAATGCTCTGAAGAAGCTTGCCAAGGAGCACAAGAATATGAGGAGATCACGGGCTTCTAAGGAGTCTGTAAAGCAGCTCAGGACAGATGTGGACAAGCTATTGGCAGATCAGATGCCTCTAGACTTGCTATTCGGGGACCCAGCCCCAGATCCAGCAGCACCAGTAGCAGAGTCACAGCAGGAGCAGGCACCTAGGTAGCCTAGGAAGAAGAGAAATCTCCCTAGTATAACTGATGCAGTTATTGAGGTGGCAGTCCCACAGGAGGCGTCCTCCAGTTTGCCACATGCGGCACCTAACATCCAGCCGGTCCAGGAGCAGGCCCAGTCCCACCAGTTGAGCAGTAGGAGGTCGGAAGCCAGTTTGAAGCTCCTGCACATACGGAGGACTTGGGGAACACTGATGATCCCTTGTAGATTGACCAGGCCTAGGGAGCCCCTATATCCTTTGTTATGCCTTTTTATGATGCTTATTTTGGTAGTTGGCATTGGGGACAATGCCAGCTTTTATTCATGGGGATGCGCCCTACTTTTTTGTCGATTATCTGGATGACTATATATACAGATTGTTCGTTTATGTTTTACTTTGATTTTCTATTTTGGCTGTATATAACTTTACACTTTAGCCACTTTTCTTCTACTTTTTATTCTTTTTTTTGGTCTGTATATAAAGTTACATTTCTGTACATATTCATACCCCATTGTATATTCTACTCCCCTATTGTACACATTCATTCTATTTTCTATTTTCGCAAAAAATTCTCATTTTTAGCTTTATAGTTAGGCTCGTAGCCTCTTGTTTTGTTTTTGACGCTTCCAATAAGCCCTTGGTTTTCTTAAGGCCACAGTTTTTTCCAAGGGTGGAGTATTGTGTGAACCGGGTGGCTCTTCCCTATGATGGATGGAGTGACAACCTTCTTAAGGTTTTGAGTCCGTTTCTTTGATTTTTCTTTTGTTTTTGATAGTTGTAGTTAAGGGTACCTCAAGCAAAGCTTCACTTAGGCCTAGCACATTTGTTTTTGATCCCATGGTCAAAGACATAATGTTGTGTTTAGGATGGTGAAAGTCGTGGATTTGAGACTCTTGCGTTGACCAAACAATCATCATGTGGTCTTTTTGGACAATTGTGTGCTTGAATCGTAACTATCGTTGTGGGCCCTCGACTCGATGTCTTTAGCAATCCCCTAGCGTGTGCGGTGAGAAATCGAATTGTGAGTCCAAGTCCCGAGCCAATGGTCTAGAACTTACCCTGAATGTTTGTTGAGGCGAAATCCTAGGTGAAATTTGACTTGAGAAGTGATTATATGCTCTAGTTGATCCGAATGTTAAGTTGAACAATTCCATAGCCAACCAAAGAGATGATCCCTAGTTAACCCTTTTGAGCCTTGAACCTTTTTCTTTCAAGAACCAATACTACAAGCCTATACCCGTTCTAAATGATTACCCTCTCTTGGCACCCAAATCTTTCATTGAGTAATGGCAAATGTCTAAGTTTTGGGGGAGAGACAAGAAAGGAAACAAAGTGGTAGAAAGGTACAAAAGCAAAAGAAAAAGGAAGGCAATGGAAAAGCAAGAAAAGAAAAAGACAAAAAGAAAGTCCAATGTGAACAAGAATAAAAAGGGATTCAAGGAAAACAAAAGTGAAAAAGGTGTGGAAAAAGTAGAAAAAAGAGAAATATTTTGAATTGCATAAGAAAGAGTGACAATGTGTCTCTCTAACCCCTTGTAAAGAAGTGAAATACTCAAAATAGTCAAGGGAGTTGTGCCAAAATGAATCAAAAGAAGTGCTTAAGGGAAGATTGAGCCCACTTGAATAAAAACATGTCCTATCATTACCCAAAAGCCTTTACAATGACTCCACAAAAGCCCTATAGGATCTTGAGTTGAAGGAAACCTACATTAGTGGATATTACATAAGGGGCAAGCATATGGTACATAAAGCTGGACTTGTGACCTTCTTCTTGAGAGAGATGAGTGAAACTCCATCAACCTCGATTTGTGTGTTAATACTCTAAAAGGCGAGGTTCGCTTGGGGAGAGTTGAGGATGTGTGAGTTTGGGTTCCACAATGACCAAATTAATTGAGAGAAGTTCTTTGATGAAATGTGTCAACTCTTGCTGCTCTTATGTCACACTTATCCATGGTTTTTCAAAGTTTAAATGTGTTAATGATGCATTTGTATTGAGGAAAATTGTTAGTCCCAATTGATGCTTTTGAGGTTGCTTTAGGATAGCTGGAATTACTTGGATTTTCCTTAAGGGGTGGGTCTTATTTTGTTTGCTTGAGGACAAGCAAAGGCTTATGTTTGGGGGAGTTGATAAGTTAGGATTTTAACGTGTTTTATGCCCCTACTTGCCTATGCTTTAAGTATAAATTGCTACATAATAGCCCCAAAATTCTCACAGGTTGTGCTTGATTGCAGGTTTGGTCCACAAAGTAACGAAATATCAAAGATCGTCTCAAAAAGGAATGAAACCTGCTCAAGTATCAATGACCAAGAGAATTGAGGAAAAAGGGCCTAGTGTGGACCGCGCAAAAGTGGATGTGGACGCTCTAGGAGGTTCAGAGACATGACATATTCAGTGGAAGTGCAACGCGGCCGCAGTTGGATTACCGCGGTCTGCGGTCAGGCTACGCGGCCGCTTCACACTTTTGTGCGGTCCGCGTGAACGAGATTCAGAGAGTTGAAGTTTTGACAATTTCAAGCAATGTGCTCCGCGCTCCTTTATGTGCGGCTCCTTTGTGTGCAAAATTTTAGGTCATTCGGACGTGGTTTGGTTAGGTTTTTCGTCAAAAGTGTATTTTGAGGATTTGGAAGTTCATAAGCTTGATTTTTGGTTTGATCCGTCATTTCGATATTTATTTATGCGATCTGAAACTTTAAGCGAGTCCGTGTTAGGTTATGTGACTTTTGTGTGTGATTAGACGGGTCCCGGGAGCCTCAGGCGTGTTTCGGATGGGTTACGGGCTATTTTCTTCCACTTTTGAACTGCTGTTGCTGCTTCTGGTGCTCATTTTTCGCGTTCGTGATTGGGCCATCGCGTTCGCGAAGGCTTATCTTGGCTACCTCGAAATCCTTCTACGCGTTCGCGTTTAGTTCTACGCGATTGCGATGCTTTTCCAAATCCTTCTCCGCGTTCACGTGCCTTACAATGCGTTCGCGTAGGCCACACCTGGACCCCTCCTATTTTTCTTCTACGCGTTCGCATGGACCGCGTCGCGTTCGCGTAAGCCCCCATCCCAGACCTTCGTGTTCGCATTCTTGTCTTCGCGATCGCGAAGGGTAACCCCAGCCACTTACATTTTTCTTCTCCGCAAACGCGAGCCCATCTACGCGTTCGCGATGAACAAAATACCTGGGCAGACAGATTTAATCCCAAATTCGAGGGTTCACCATTTTTATCACATTTTGACCTCTAGAGCTCGGTTCGTGGCGATTTTTGAAGGGATTTTCACCTGGGTGACTTGGGTAAGTGTTTCTCACTCGACTTAGATTAAGTTCCATGAAACTCCTCCTAATTTCACCCTTTAATTTCGTGTTTTGAATGGAAAGTGGATAAAACTTCTTAGACCTAATTGTGAGGATTTGAGGGGGCATTTGACCTCCGTTTTGGGAGATTTTTATATGGTTAGACTCGTGAGAGTGCGAGGGTTCTGAAAATGTGAAAATTATTCATTTCTGAGATGTTGGCTGGAGGGGTATTTTGGTCATTTTACCTTATTTCATGCCTTAGCTTTAATTTTAATAGTAGAATCAGTTGCTTGAGATGTTATTTACAATGTGTGATTTAATTGACTAGATTTCGGCCACTTGGAGTCGGATACTCGTGGCAAGGGCACCGTTTCATTGTGATTTTTGTACCGGTTCGAGGTAAGTATCTTGCCTAACCTTGTGTGGGGGAATTCCCCTTAGGATTTGAGTCTTCTATGTTGATTGTATTCCTTGCACGTGAGGTGACGAGTGCGTGTTCGGATTTATTTGTGGTAAATTGATCCTTTAGGCTCTTAGATCCTTGTAATCACCGAATATGAAGTTGTACTTGAGCCGATTGATGAAAATCCTGTTTTACTTAAGTTGTTAACATTTAACTTTCTTTCTTATTTGCTTTATATTACTTGAAGCCTATTACTTGTGTTAGACTAGGAAAGCATGTCTACCTGATATAATTGCCTAATTTCTAAGTTGTTTAATCGTACTACGTGAAGCATACTAGGCTTGTTCTATCTGCTATTCCATTTTTCATATTTATCCCTTGGTTTGTTTCTGGCTATGATTGCACTTTTATTTTGAGACTACGGGACGGTATCCCGGGAGATCCCCTGCACATAAATGATTGGACTACGGGACGGTATCCCGGGAGATCCCCTGCACATAAATGATTGGACTACGGGACGGTATCCCGGGAGATCTTTTGATACTGGTACGAGAGTTGGACTACGGGACGGTATCCCGGAGATCTTTTGATACTGGTACGAGAGTTGGACTACGGGACGGTATCCCGGGAGATCCATTGGACAGTTGAGGAGAGGAATACAGGACGGTATCCTGGGAGACCCTCATTGGTATTTGAGATTGAGTGGTGTTTTCCATGTGTTTATGTTTTATCCTGGTAATTATTATTGTTTCGTTGATTTGCCTTATTACACTGTTGCATTTATCATTCTTGTCAGATTTCCTCCCTGTTAAATTGTTAATGTTGTGATGCACGAGGTTTCTGCCGTGCAGTTTTTGATATTGTGATGCACGAGATTTCTGCCTTGCGGTTGTTGATATTGTGATGCACGAGGTTTCTGCCGTGCGGGTGTTGTTGAGAGGTTGCACGAGGTCTTTGCCATGCTATTGTTATTATTGATGTTTTGCACATGTGGCATAATAAGGCGGGTTATGTTATATACTATATGTGGGTTGCGCATGTGGCGGAATAAGGTGGGACATTGTTATGCACGTGTGGCGAAATAAGGCGGTGCCTGTTATATTATTTATTGCACACGTGGCGAAACAAGGTGGGCTATGTCAGGGATTGATTTTATAGAGTTATGGCGGCCTGTTGAGGCATTCCTATTTGTTTCTATTGTGATCGTGGATTGTTATCCTGTATGAACGTTACCGCTTGGGAGTTGTGAGGGAACATCGTACGTGCGGTCCGTCCGCCTTTTTCATGTTTGTTGGTTGATAGAATTTTTGTTAGAAACATTTGCACAAGCATACACGTAGCTGAGTACTCCTATTAGAGGTGAATTCCTCCTGACTTTTCTAAGGGTGGTGGCACGCCTCGCTTATCCATTATATTTTGGGAGAGTGGCTCTAGTTAGCCAGTTAGTTGTCGGTATGACCATGAGATTGATGGGGCACATGATGCCAATTGTTAGATTTCAAATGCTAGCTCTTCGCGAATTGTGGTTAGTCAGAGACTTGGTGAAATATTGGAAAGAATGGGATAAGACCTTCTGTGAACATCATTGTATGATAGGAATTATTTACTTGTTTCTTTTTTCTGCTGTGATGTGACCTTAGGATTTGGGTTGTGATTTTTCCGTTGTTTTGTATCATCGTTTGTTATATTCTTGTTGATAATTGTTGTATTTATCCCTTATCGTGAATTGTAGCATTTTTGGTCGTTCACGCATTCTTTACATATTCATATGTCATTACCATTGTTTCCTATGATTATATTGTCTATCGACCGGTAGGTGCCTTGACTGTTCCTCGTCAGTACTCCATCGAGGTTAGCCTTGGTACTTAATGGGCACCGCCGTGGTGTGCTCATACTACTCTTCTGCACATTTTTGTTGTGCAGATACAAGTACTCCCGCTCAGTTCTGTCAGTCTTGGAAGGAGGCGTATCGGTAGAGACTTCAAGGTATATCTACTACGTCCGCAGACCGAGGAGTCCCTTTCCAGC
>MU755689.1:43859-70097 GCA_026770625.1 Nicotiana glauca | reverse complement strand
AAGAGTTCTAATGTTGTTTGAAGGGAAACGTGTGTGGATTTGGGGAAGGGGTGGTCCAGTGGCTTCAGGGTGTTATTTTGATGGTCATTGGTATAGGTTGGTTTTGGCTCGAATCTTCGATTGAAGATTCGAGAAGTTCCGTCTTGATTCGAGATAAGCCGTGTTTGGGGTTGTAATGGGGAGGTCTCGGAGGTGCTATGGTGTAAAAATGGGGGTCATTGGCCTACCGAAACCGCCGTGAGGCAATTTTCGATGGGCGGTGGGCGGTGGTTGGATGGTGGCGTTACCTGGTCTCTGAGAGAGACAAAAAAAAGGGGGGGTCTGGGGTTTGAGACGGGTAAGGGGCTTTAGGGTATTAAAATTACCCTTTTAATCCTAACCGTTAGATTACAATAATCAACGGCTAGGATCAATCGAGCTGATCTCAAACGGGGTCGTTTGGAGTGGTAACGAGGTCGTTTGGCTTAATGATGGGGCTGGGTCGGTGGTAAATGGGAATGGGTCGGGTGAGACGGGTTGAGATAGGGTGATTTTGGCCGTTGATCATCTTGAGATCGACGGCCCTGATTGATTGTGATCGAAACGACGTCGTTTGGCGATCCCTGTTGTGGGTGAATTTGGACCGGGTATAGGCAAATGCTTTGGGCCTGTATTTTGTTCAATTTGGACAGCCCAGTCCGTTTTTCTCTTCCTTTTTCATTCCTTTTCTTCATTTTAAATCCTAAATAATTTAAAGCAAAAATCCTAAATCATATTACAACAAACCAAATTAACTCTAAAAAATACTAATTATCTTTTACTAATAACTAACACACATAATTAAATATCAATTAAAAATGAATCACACAACTAGACCTTTAAATGCTAAATGTAAAGTGTATTATTTTTTTTTTGATTTTATTTTTACAGGAAACAAACTTAATTAACTAATAAAACCTAAATGTAAATGCAACATATTTTTTTTTTTAATATTAATTTACGAATAACACGCGTAGACAAAAAAAATGCAAATAAAATTAAGAAATTACACAAAATTCGCAGAAAATCACACATAACGCAAAACTATTTTATTTTGAATTTTTGGGAGTAATTCTCATATAGGGCAAAAATCACGTGCTCACAACTCATAGCATGAATTTTTTTTACAATAAGAACGTATTTTAACATGTTGTAATAGGTAATGTGAATTACTTTCAGTTCACTAATCTCACATTTTAAAAATCGTTACCTGTAATTAACTTTTAAATAATCTAATAACGTAAAAATTCTTTTAAATTGTCAGTAAATTAAAGTGTTAAACTCTTTCAGAATTCTAATATTGAATTTCAAAGTTAATTTATCTAAAGTTCTGCTCTACTAGGATTGTTGTCTTTTTGCTTAATAACTTAATTGACTAATTAGTAGATTCTCTCATAATGGTATTGCCCTCTAATCTTAATTAATTATCTAATTAACTACGTACAATCCATCACTACTAATATAAAATCAGTTTGTTCGTGTATCTCCATAACTAAAGTAATCTAACTTTAGATAACACGAAAAGCTAGATTAATTAAAATAATAATATAACTCCTATTAAAATATACACTAAAGTCTTTCAAGTGGACTAAAGGGTCATCTTAATCTGGTATAAAATATGGATAACATATCTTATATTTCTAAAGTATTCTTGTTTAACCAATCCCAGCTCATTCTGCAATATTAATAATTAGCTTAAAATTATTATTATTTTATTTAACAAAAGAATCGGATCTGTTATTTATTATTCTATAGTTTTAGATTATTTAATTAATACAAGATAGGATCAGCACCAATTTTTGGGATCATGTCAAGAATTAAGATCTTCACCCAATTATTTTAGAGTAATTTTTCTCCATACACAGGTCATGAAACGAATAATTAATAATTAGATAAATTCATAGTTCTTTAATGGGGTATTATTATTTTTAGCCCGCGTAAAAATTTATTTATATTTGGTAGCCGAAAAGTGTATATAATTTTTATATAACATACAAAATATATATATATATATATACAAAAATATAATTTTTTTTAATATATTTTCGGTTATTATTTTAAAATAGACTATGCAGTGTTATTTCCCATCTATAATACTCACACGTCTCATGATCGTATTGACTGCACATAAGCTTTTTTATCTAGCCTCAATTGGTAGGTGTTTTTCACATTGATCCACCCTGGTAAAAAATTTCTTATTCTTTTATAATTTTGTATCATAATTATATTAGTTGTTGATAAAAAAATTTGTAAAAATTGCTTTATACTATGATAATTTTTGTAGATTTTGGTGATGAAAAAGACTAAAGGAAAAGTGAGAAATCCATAGTAGTGGCCTTTTGTGATAGTGACCATTCCTTATATGAGGACAATATAAATGGAGATCCAACCCATATGGCCATTTTTTAAAGAACTAAAGAATTATTATCTTCTTACCATATAAAGGAGCTCCAGGATGTGACTGTTATTAGTAAAACATGATCATGAAACTAGTCATTCAATAACAGTAGGATTTTTCGGGGCTATACCCGTTTTTTGTGCCATATTTTAACCTATGTCCGCTTTGCAAAAAAAATTGCAAGCGTACCCGTTTTTTCACATAACTTCAGCACACGAGGTTGAAATAGCAAAGACAATTACACAAAACTTCAGCATTTTAGTAGCCGGGCCTGAAGTTCAGCTCTAGAGTTGAAGTTTTTGTTTTGTAACTCGCGAACTTCAGCTCTAAAGCTGAAGTTTGCCAGTTATAAAATAAAAACTTCAGCTCTAGAGCTGAAGTTTTATTTTATAAGTTTTTGTTTAGTAACCCGGAAACTTCAGCTCTAGAGCTGAAGTTTGCCAGTTATAAAATAAAAACTTCAGCTAGAGCTGAAGTTTTTGTTTAGTAACCCGGAAACTTCAGCTCTAGTTATAAAATAAAAACTTCAGCTTTAGAGATGAAGTTTTTTTTTTAGTAACCCGGAAACTTCAGCTCTAGAGCTGAAGTTTTTGTTTAGTAACCCGAAAACTTTAGCTCTAGAGCTGAAGTTTCTCAGTTATAAAGGGAAGCTGAAGTGTTTTAAAAAGTGGGTACAGATGCAAACAAAAAGACAAAGCGGCTACAGGTTAAAAAGGGACGGCCAAATAGGGCGCCCCGTGCAATTTTTACGAATTTTTAATCTATACCCGATGTTGGAATCACAATTAAACTTATGCCCACTTTATAAAAAAATTTGCAAGACTACTCACTTTACGATCAACTTCAGACTACCCACCTTACAATCGAGTCTAAAGTTAAAAAAAAATTAGTGTGAAGTTAAAAAATTACACTTCGGATGCACTTAAGGCCAAAAGGTCTGAAATGCAACAAATATTTTCTTACACTTAAGACCAATAAGTCTGAATTGAAAAATTGCACTTCAAAGTTTAGATGCACTTAAAGCCAAATAGGTTTGAAGTGTAACTAGTGGTTTTATGCACTTAAGGTCAATAAGTCTGAAGTGAAAATTGCACTTCAGATGCACTTAAGGCCAAAAGGTCTAAAGTGCAACCAACATTTTCCTACACTTAAGGCCAGATATGGCTGAAGTACAAATTGCCGAGAAACAAAAATTTGTTCTTCGAATTTTAACAATCCAATATACAATTTAATACCTAAATCTACTCCAAATGAGCTCAAATGTGAAACATAACCTCCAAACAAGAACAAAACCCAATAAAATAACAATAAATCTAACGAACTCATTTTGCAATTAAGAAAAATAAGAAGAAGAAACCCTAAGCAATAGTAAAAAAATAAAAAAAATAAAGAGACACAACAATTCATCACTATAAAAAAAATCATAAACTACCTTAAAATATATTCACAAACACAATATAAAATTATTGTTACCTGAAGAAAGAGGAAAAAAATATCTGAAGTTATTTAAAAAATGGGTACAAGTTAAAAATATTAAAAAGTGAGTAAAAATTAAATGGGAACGACGAAATAGGGTGTCAGTGCAATTTTCAGAATAACAATCTTGTCTTACCACAAAATTTCTTTGGGCTAAGCCCAATAATGTTCTCTTGTCAAATCACGTAGAATGATAACAGGGGCAGGTAGTCACTCTAAAAAACTACTACTATTTAAGAATTAGTCAATATATCTGAAATTTATTTTAGTTTTCCAGCCCAAAATTTCAGGACATTCATGAAGATAAGACTTTTAGTTCAAATTTTCAGAATGAAATGAGTACCGGCTAATTCCTAAATAACAATCCTAAGAAATGGCAGTTTGTGCACTTCCCCCCAAAATCCTGACCCAATAAGCCCAAGTAGTAGGTACGGCACAACACCATGCTACATCATACACACAATTCACCCAAAGCAACATAACGTGATTTAGTTATCATGTCGTAGATCAGTGGCGGAGACAATAGGGGTTGCTCTGATGGTAAGCAACCCCCACTTCCAACCAAGAGGTTGTGAGTTCGAGTCTTCCCAAGAGCAAGGTGAAAAGTTCTTGGATGGAAGGATGTCAGGGGTCTATTTGGAAACAACATCTCTACATTAGGATAGGGGTAAGATTTGCGTACACACTACACTCCCCAGACCCCACTAAGTAGGATTATACTGGGTTGTTGTTGTTGTTGTTATCGTAGATCAGTGGCGGACCTAATTTTTCGTTAAGGGGTATCAAAATATATAAAAGTAAATATACTAAAAAATTAAGAAGAGTCGATATATAGCATATATACATATAATTTATTTTTTACCTATCCACATAGTTTATTTTTCTCGCGAAAGGGTGTCATGTGACACTCCTTCCTATAAGGTGGCTCCGCTATTGTTATAGATCAAGTCAAATCTCAACGAATATAGGCGCTCTAAAGACGTGGCTCCACCCACTTCTACAGTATTCCTCCTCGTTAATCGAGTGGTTGGCCCCGTCCAACAACTATAAATAGAGGGTTACGTTCACTTCAATCGGTCTAATAAGTAAAATGCATTTATTGTAAATTGATAGTTAAAGAAGGACAATAACTCATTTTTAAAACCAATGTTCTTAATACCAAAGAGTTGGAAGGAGATTTTACATTGCTTTCTCTTTTTTTTTGTGTGTGTATAATTTCTCCTATTTTCGTCATTTTGATCACATTTATTCTACCATATGCTTAAGAAAAATCAATATAGATATTTAAATGAATTGACTCTCATACAATAAATTTTGTTGGTCTTTTTAGGACTTAATTAATGGAGAACGTCACTAATAACCAATTAAAGTATGTTCTTTGACTTATTTTCGTTACTGTGTTAAGACTAATCTTATTATGTTTAGAAGAGTTTAACTATAATATGATTTTGATAGAAAATGTCTTTGACTATTTCTCTTTTTTCTATGACTTGTTTTAATCATTTCCAAATTTAAATGCATTTTTATCCAAAATTTTAGAAGAGATGGGAAAGTGCTTGATTGAAAATTTAAAATTTGAAATTCTTTGAATGCTTCATCTTTCCCTTCATAGTTTACAAATTCAGTATTAGCAGCTTCATCAAGAAAAGGAAAAAAACATTTTGCTTTCATTGAGAGTCGAACTCAAGACCTCCCGCTTACTAAACAGGTGCTCTAACCAACTGAGCTATGAAAGCTACATGCTTTTGTCAACCAATAAATTTTATTTTTACGATATTTTGGAATATATTTTTCTCTTTTATCTACTGAAAACGAAATATTATATTAAATACTAAGCCTTACATTATAGGGTACATAATCCTTATTTATTTGGTGGGGAATCAAAATACACTAGTCCTACAAATACATTCATCCATTTTTACCAAAGTTCATTTGCCACTTGATTTCAATCTCTGTATGTATGGTTTAATTAGTAGAGGGCCCCCAGTTTACTACTCCCTAGTTATTAGCATCCACCTGCAATTATCAAACATAAAAGATTAGGGAGGTGGAACTAGAGAGTCGGGAGCGGGTTCAACCGAACCTAATAACTTTAATTCTAATCTTATATTTATCTTCAAAATCCATTAAATATGTACAAATTATTAATTTAGAACTTAGTAACTTTAAATGATTAGAATCTGGAACCCATAAGCTTGAAATCTCGGCCCTGCCTCTCTATATGAATAGTGGTTGTTTCTTTTTAATATTGATAAATGATGAAAAGTGCATATTTTTGAGTATATTTGCATATTAATTCTTGTGTGTGTCGCGGGAGATTACATGATTTTCGAAGTGAAATATACTCATTATGTGTTTCTTATGTGTAGTAATGAGTTTGGATGATAAATGATTAAAAGATGACAATTCGACACAAAAAGATGAAATTAAAGGAGTGGGAGCTCGTCTATTCTCTTGCGTGGCACGAAGTCGAACGCGAAAAAGGAGAAAAGTTAAGGCACAAAACAGCAAAGCGAAGCAAAGGCACGGAGCGCTTCGCGAAATGGAAGAATCTCAAAAGCTGGATCCGCGTCAAAGTCCGCGTCTAAACGCGAAGGCAAACGCGGATCCGCGTCAAAGTCCGCGTCTAGACGCGAATGCAGACGCGGATTCCATCTCTCCCATCCGAAGTTGGATTGAAGAATTCCGCCCCTCATTAACCCTATGTCATATAAATACATCCAAAAATACAACTTTGAGGGGAGGAGACACTACTTTAGGATTATACAACGCCCGTGGAGGCAAGAACACACTAGGCGCAAGGAGGAAGAATCAACAACGAGTTTTCCCCCTTCTTCTTCCTATTTTTATTGTTGTTTTATGAATTTAAGTGTTGTGTTTTCATATACTTTTATGAATAATTAATTTGTTATCTAGAGTTTTGATATAACATTTTGTAGGATGAATTATTGTTATGTTTTTATATAATTTAGCCTTTGAATTTATCTTTTTGTCCAACTACGTTTTTGTTGTTGTTGATTGAATGACCATCAATTGACAGTGCCTATTTAGTGTGTACTGCTCGAGAGAGAGTACATATTTAGGTAGTTGTCATCACTCCTAACGTATGTGAGAGATCAATACAGAGGCTTTAAAGGCAGGATTAGAGATAACGAAGCCTTGGTGCGATCGTAGTGAGCGGTGAATTAGTGCCAGCTAGTGTAGTTCGAGAGAATACATTTAGTAAATAGAGAATACTTAGGCGAAAACATATAAGACAAGCATGAAGGATTCCAAACTTTGGGAAAATCATAACTCTAGACCTCCTTAATTTATTCTCCTACCCTTTGTCTCGTTAGTTGATAATTTTACCGCTTTCTAGTATTTGCTAGTTAATTAGTTAGAAATATAAATTTCAATCTTCATAATTTAGAAAATTATTCAAACTTGTCTTTTTTGTGATTGTAAACAGTTATAGCTAAGTTTTAGTTCTCTGTGGGATTCGACTCCGAATTTTTAGACCGAATTATAGTTGCAACGACCGCTTATCCTTTTTAGGACTAAAGAGTTGGACGTGATCAAATATCATAATGATACCTCAGCAAAATCAAGTTCAATCTCCAACATTAATAGAAAAAACTATGATATTTGTTTCTAAACTCTCGAGTCGTGCTCATATTTCAGGAAGTGTATTTGTTGCAAAGGGGACGCATTTTGAGTAGCCAATTATTCAAGCACCATAGCATTCTTATTACACCTCCTATTCAGGCAAAATGGTTAAAAATATCATAGTATAGCCAGTTTTTACACCGGTCAATCAAAAATAGCCAGCGTTTACTAAGTCAATGAAAAATAGTCACTAATTTGCTGCAACAGGGACCGGTCCCGTATAATTTACGGGAGTTCTAGTGCATTTGTGTACGAACTCCAGCATATTATGCTGGACCGGTATACTTTGCTAACTCCTGTAAAATTTACGAGAGACTGGAGCACCAGTGCTCTAAACTTCAGTATATTATAATGGATATTTATACTTGCTGGAACTCCCGTAAAATATGCGGGAGTTCCAGCATAATTATGCTTGAACTCCCGTAAAATTTGCGGGAGTTCCAGCATAGTTATCCTGGAACTCCCGTAAAATATGCGGGAGTTCAAGCATACTTATGCTGGAACTCCCGTAAAATTTGCGGGCGTATTTTTCGGATTTTGGACAGTGTTTTCGCTCAGATTTCTCTTTACATAAAAAGTGGCTAAATTTCATTGACTTTTGAAACTTGGCTATTTTTCAACGACCAGTGGTAAATCTGGCTATTTTTAAATTTCTCACGGCAAAATGGAGATACCTAAAATGAAATAAAAATTGTAAAAGATTTGAGCAGGGGATGGCCGATAAATTTTGTGGCCTAAAGTCAAACTTTACGAGGGTTCTTAACTTTTTTTAAAAAGTATTATTTTTTATTTGAATTATATTTTTCTAACTTTTGATAGATGCAAAGTTATTAATGATTTTCTTATTATCAATTTCTCCTAATAAGTCTTTCTCAATTGATACTATAGCTAATACATTTAACATATCTTGCGACATTGTTAATCTTTGGTAAGATTTTATCATTTTTAATTTTGAAAAACTTCTTTTCGACGAAGTAATAGTAAAATGAGTTATTAACAATATTCTATAAGCAATATAAGCGTTTGGAAAAGAATTAATTTTTTTTTATTTGATTGAGCATGTCAATTAAACTGTTATTTTCTACTTGTACTATTTTTCTTAGCACTTTTAATTCAAAATAAATTTTATTCCATCAATATCAAATTGATTATTATACTTTAAGGAACATTCAAGATTTAGGTCATGTTTTTCAAATTTTCCATCTAGGTTTTTTACCGCTAAATAGAAATTCAAAAATATATTCATATGCTTCGAATTGTTCAAATCTATTTTGAAGTGAAAAATAGCTTTGTATATAAAAAGTAATCACCTCTAAAGGATTATTCGAGAGATTTTGAGATTTCATTATCAATATTCTCATCAAATTATTTCTTCTTATATATCACAAGGTTCTTACAAAATTCGGGTTCGATATTCATTATAAATGCAATTTTTTTGGCAGAAATCATAGTAATTGTAAATTCTTCTTCTCTATATTTGTTAAATAAAGAAATTAAACTTTTTCACTTCACATAATTTTTTAAACTCATATATAGTGTATTAGGTGTAAAAAAATGAGACCTCTATAAATATGGGACCTAAAGCAGCTGCCGCCCCTGAAATTGAGAAGTGCAATGATAGTAGGATTTTTTCATCTACGATTGAGCTCTTTTATTTTCTCTTGGTGATGAATTAGATAAGAAAGAATTGTGCAGCGTCTTTCTTTATATAAGCTATATATGCCTTTCTTCTAAAGCTATATATAAGCACTAGCAAATTCAAAATTTGTTTTCTTACGATCATTGCCTCTAAAAGCTATAGAGTTAAATCTATGTTCTCACAACCATTGCTTTCACTTCCTTTTCTTCTCACATCTTCTACATATGCTTCAAGGGGGCGTCCGCCATTACAGCTTCTTCCCTGTGTTACCTGGTTGCAATGTAGGAAAATTGAAGATTCAACATTCCACCATTGAAGGCCATTCAAAGCTTTGTTTTCAAAAATAAGATTTTTTGAGTTTGTTAGTTGTTGGATAGGGTGTTGTTTCAATTGATTGAAAATATCAAAATGAGTTCAAAGTTTAAATTTGAAGTGATTTGGAGTAGATTTGAGCAAGATTTAAGTTAAATTTCAGAAAAAACCCAAGGAAGAAAACGAAATCAGTTTTTTTATATAATTATGTATAATCTTGTATAATAGTGTCTATGAGTGTATAAGCACATCTTATACACTATTATACATTTTTATACACCTTTATACAAGCGCCTGCAGACGAACTTCTTTCGCGATTTTCAGTTGCAATTCTTGTTCAAAATTAGTCCAAATCTCCATGAAATGACTTCAAATTTTGTATACAACCTCCTTATACTATTTCTAACAATTCTAGATAATAATCACTCCAAATTTCTCACAAAATCAAATTCAAAATCTAAACCACATATTTAAACTTGTTAAAAATCTAATTTTCACCATCCAAATGAATTTGATTTATTGAACTAATATTTGAGTTACAGTTACAGATTCGAAAATTAACTTAAAAGGTTGAGCAATTCTTTTTAAAAATTAAATAGTAATTTTGAGAACCTATTGGAGTTGAATGTTGAATCTTAGCCTATTATTTTTGGGCTAGTTGGTTGTAAATTAAAATATGAGCTATAAAATTGCAAAGTAGGGATCCTAGTTGTTCTTATGTGAAATTTTCCATTAGAATAAAGCAACGATGAAGTTGTCTCCGTGTGACCTATAAATCACAAGTTCAAACCATGAAAGCAGCCACTAATGCTTGCATGATGATGGTAGGTTGTCTACATCACACCCATTGGAGTGCGACCCTTTGGGGATGCCTGTGCACCGGACTGCCTTTTATAGACATCTCCGCAAAGTTGGCCACTATTTTACTTAGCTGCTTCAACTGAATCTATTCGATACTCTAAACACCAAGTTACTCTAATAAAAGCTTCATCGTCAAACATAACCAGAATCATAACAACATCAGAACACATTTTTCCTCGTCTTAGTAATAAAACAAAGATAACCCTATATTCTTAATAAAATAACTACAAGAGTAGAAGATAAATCACAACACTTCTTTTCATAATCTTAGTAATAATACAAGTAAATGACACTACATTCTCATAAATAACTAAGATAGTAGAAGACTGACAAGAGCTTAAGGAGATGACTAGCCCACTGCGTAGCTTTCACATCAACAATGGAATCAGGAGTTCCCTCACCACCTGCCAATAATAAAATGATAATTACAACCACAGAACTAAAATAACTTCAAAGCATCAGGAGGGCACAAATATTGGAAGTTTATATATATTTAGCATAATCACATTGCATATATAAGATTGTAAGTAACAAGGGAGAAGGTGCATATTAAAAGGTTTACCTTCACCACTGGATTGCTTCTTAAGCCTGCAAAATGTAATTTCTTTGTCTCCATCAAATCCCCACCACGCCAATATTTGTGTATGGTCAACTTTGGCCTTATACGCCTCTACGCCAAAGGTTACGCCTAGTAAGCGTATATTTGCTACAGTAAGGGCACGGCTCGGACGTGAAGGCAAAGGCGACGCCGCTTAGAACCAGGCGTCCTCGCTAGGAGGACGTCGACCATGTTTGATATTTTATTATTATTTTAAGGAAGGCCCCTTCTTATATAAAGGGACCTTCCCATTGTAAAAGAGAAAGGTTATTCTGGAATAATACAACTCTCTCATTTTCTACTACTCTCTCTCTATCTCTATCGAACATCTTCTCTCGAGTTCATAATATCATCTTACAATATTAGATCTATAACAATAACATCATTCTTGCATCTCTGGGTCTATTATATTTGATTACGATTTACCCTATCATATTTTTGATTGTTTTCTAGCTTACAAAGTATATTCTTAACTTTTGAGCCAAACAATTTGGCGTCGCCTGTGGGGATTTCGAGAATCAAAATCATAGTATCCATCTAGAGATCAACCAACTACCTTTCTCTACATCACACAAAAACAAAAGATGGCTAAAAATAACTCCAGATCGAAAGCTATAGTGGGTGTCACAGCCAACCTTCTTGGTCCTCTCAACGAGGCCAGTGACGATGTCATCATTAACGCAACCCCCAGCACCGCACCAGGTGCAGAGATCTCATCTTCCCCATCCGAAGATCTAACGATCTTGCACGAAAAAGGAGCTTCCACGTCTGCTGTTAAGGAAGCACCCTCGGTGGTCAAAAAGCTACTAGAAGAATGGCTGACAAGCACCTTAAGTGGCTTGGTCGAGAAATCACCACAAGGCAACATCAGGTCTGTGCTAACGGTAAGCATCACCGCTACCATGGGCGAACATGAGGATACACGAGTAAATAACCAACCCATCGAAGCACAGACCAGTGACGGTACACTAACTGCCATCCTAAGGAAGATGGAAGAAATGGAAAACGAAAATAAAGCACTCCGCGACCAGATGAAGGAACACTAGGAGAGGGTCGACAAAATCCCCGGAGCTCCCAAGTTACTACCAAAACGCGATGTGGGAAGGTTCGTAGAGCAGCCATACACTGAAGAAGCTGCCCCTTACTCTATCCCAAAAACCTTCAAGATGCCTCCCTACTTGAGGGTATACGACATAACCATGGATCCCGAGGATCATCTGATCCACTACGTCACTACTGTGAAGGGCAATGACCTATCGAAAGAGCAGTTACCGTCGGTGCTGCTGAAGAAGTTTGGCGAGACGTTGACAGGAGGGGCCTTGACATGGTATTCTCAGTTGCCAGCTAAGGCAATATCAACGTTCGAGGAAATGGCGGATAATTTTGTCACCGCCCATGCGGGTGCGAAGAAAGCGGAAACAAGGGTCAACAACATCTTCGCCGTCAGACAAAGCAAATGAGAAGGGCTCAGAGACTTCCTAGCCAGGTTTAACAGGGTGAGGATGAGTCTGTCGAATGTATCAGAAGGTATGGCAGTCGCCGCTTTCCAGAACGGGCTAAGCAGGGACGGCTCGAGGGCGACCAAGAAGCTGCTGAGCCGCTCATGAAATATCCCCCTACCACATGGGAGGAAATCCACAATGCCTATTTTGCCGAGGTACGAGTGGATGAGGATGATCTCAATGGGCCGACTCAACGGCTAACGGCAATACACTCAGAAACAAGGAGAGATCGGCACAGTGAGGGACGTCGAGAACAACCCCCGCGCTCCAACAGAGACCGACATCAGCCGTACACCAGATCCTCCCATCCACCGCCCAGACATATAGACGTGTTACAACGACACGTCGCCCTACTTCAAAACGAAAGAGGTACGCCCCCTTATTATCCGCACATAACTTTTGTGTGTCTCTTTCAGAAGTAGTGTACACTCTGGAGAAGCTAGGCACCAAGGTGCAATTGCCGCAGAAGATGAAATCAGACCCCGCCACAAGGAAATCAAACATCCTGTGTGAGTTCCATCAGGAACGGGGACACAGAACTGAAGACTGCATAAGCCTACGACAAGAAGTAGTCGGGATGCTGAACCAGGGATACCTGAAGGAGTTACTTAGCAACAAAGGGAAAATCAACTTTACGCGCGGACGGGAACAACCCCGTGGGTTGCCAAAGCCGCCTTCCGCAACACGAATGATCAACATGATCATCGGTGGGAGCAACGACTCAACAATCAACCATGTCAAATTCGCCAATACACACAGACTGAAGCGGACCATCTCCCACGAACGGTATGACGACTTCGAAGGTTGTATCGCCTTCGATAAGTCCGATGCCGACGGTTTATCTTTATCTCACTATGATGCTTTAGTTATTACTTTACGTATTGCTGATATGGATGTCAAAAGAGTCATGATCGATGATGGAAGTGGCGCCTGTATTATCCACCCAAGGGTCCTTGCACAAATGGGACTCGAAGATAGGGTAATACCGCGCTGCATAACACTAATTGGTTTTAACAATGTAGTGGAACGAATATCTGGAGAAATAACCCTGCCCGTCTTAGCGGGAGGCGTCACGCTGGAAACAACTTTCCATGTGATAACCAAGAAACAACGTACAACGTCATCATAGGATGCCCATGGATACACGCCATGCGAGCGGTTCCTTCAAGCCTTTACCAGGTGATCAAATTCCCTATCCCATGGGGAGTATTCAGCATTAAGGGAGAGCCACGCACCGCGCAGGAGTGTTACAAAATAACTCAAGATTGCGCCCACACCCAACAACTAAAAGGGGCAAGTGCGGAGGCATAACAATTGGCCGTGTCGGGGACTAAAGTCGAACCGACAGCGGACGCCATCAAAGGTCCCGACGTTGTGGAAGCATGTAAAGCAACTGTCGAAGACCTCGACCTAGTCCAATTAGACGACAACAACCCAGCTAAGAAAGCCTACATCGGCAACGGCCTCGCCAACCCAAGTAAATATCATGAATTCCTAACTAACCATGCAGATCTATTTGCTTTCTCCCATTCAGATATGCCAGGGATTCCGCGAGATATTGCCTGAACGTCGATCCATTGCATCCGCCCGTGCAGCAAATGAGAAGGAAATTCAATGCCGCAATCAATGAAGCGGTCAGCGAGGAAGTGGACAAACTACTTGCCAACGGCTCCATCAGGGAATCAAAGTACCCCCAGTGGGTCGCCAATGTCTTCATGGTTAAAAAGAAAACGGGAAGTGGAGGATGTGCGTAGATTTCAACGATCTAAAGAAAGCATGCCCGAAGGATTCATTCTCACTACCTCAGATCGACCAATTGATCGATGCCACCGCAGAACATGAATTGTTAAATTTCCTAGACGTTTACTCCGGCTACAATCAGATCATGATATCCGAGGAAGATCAGGAGAAGACGACTTTCATCACCCATCAAGGGACTTACTGCTAAAAAGTGATGCCCTTCGGGCTAAAAAATGCGGGGGCTACGTACCAGAGATTGGTCACCAAGATGTTCAAAGAGCATCTCGGTAAGACCATGGAAGTCTATATCGACGATATGCTGGTAAAGTCGACAAGAAAAGAGGATCACATCGACCACCTGAAAGAAGCCTTTGGAATATTGAGAAGATACGGGATGAAGCTGAACCCCGAGAAATGTGCCTTCGGTGTAGCCTCAAGGAATTTCTTAGGATTCCTCATGTCTCAACGAGGTATCGAAGTTAACCCCAGACCAAATCAAGGCGATAGATGCGATACCTGAGTGCTGAACAGCAAAAAACAGGTGCAAAAGCTGACGGGGCGAATATCCGCCCTATTTAGATTCATCTCACGATCCTCCGACAGATGCCACAAATTTTTCAATGTACTGAGAAAGGACAATGGATTACAATGGAACGAAGAATGTGTCGAAGGCTTGAGAAAACTGAAGGCATACCTGTCCTCGCCTCCACTGCTGGCCAAAGCAAATCCGGGCGAGCCCCTGCTAGTATACCTGGCCGTATCTGAGGTCGCCGTCAGTGCAGTATTGGTTCGCGAGACTAAAGGTACGCAATACCCTATCTACTATATTAGCAAGACCTTAGTGGACGCCGAAACACGGTATCCGCACCTTGAAAAATTAGCCTTGGCACTGGTCGTAGCTTCATGGAAGCTCAGACCCTATTTTCAATGCCACCCTATAAAAGTAGTAACAACCTTCCCCTTGAGAAGCATCCTACATAAGTCTGAGTTATCAGGCAGGCTCGCCAGATGGGCCATAGAGCTCAGCGAGCATGATATCTCGTATCTCCCGAGAACCGCCATCAAGTCGCAAGTACTCGCCGACTTTGTGGCCGACTTCAGCGTAGAGATATTGCTATGGGTGGAACAAGAGGCACATTGTAACCCCTCCAACACGGACCTATGGGATCTTTACACTGACGGCGCCGCTAATGCCTCGAGATTGGGACCGGGACTCGTTCTCGAGGTCCCCATGGGCGAAATAATTTGCCAGTCCATACGATGCCCCGAGATGAATAACAACGAGGCCGAGTACGAAGCTGTTATTGCAGGTATAAAAATAGCCATCAAGTACGGAGCTCGACGACTCGTCATCCATTGCGACTCCCAGCTCGTGGTGAACCAGGTAATCGGGACTTACCAAATCAAGGAGCAGAGATTGCAAAGGTACCAATAAGAAATCCACAGATTAATGACCGAGCTCGACGAATGCCGCTTTGAGTATTTTCCTAGGGTGCGGAATGCCGAGGCAGACGACCTAGCAAAATTGGCCGCAGCCACTAAAAACTTCGACAAAGAAAGCGTGGTCACCCTCCTTCATTCAGCCCTTGATCATACTGAGGTACTCTCCTTAAATTTGACTTGGGACTGGCACAACCAGTTTGTGTCCTACTTGCAGAAGGGGACACTCCCATCTAACAAAAAAGAAGCCAAGAAGCTCCGCATATAGGCCGCCCGGTATTGCCTAATAAACCGCGAGCTCTACAAAAGGACATTTGGCGGACCCCTGGCCAAGTTCCTAGGGCCTCACCAAATGACACCAGTACTCGGAGAAGTGCACGAAGGCCACTGCGGCGCCCACACAGGTAACCGCGCCCTCGTGCGCTGCTTAATACGGGCCGGCTACTATTAGCCAACTATGAAGAAAGACGCGGCATAATATGTTTGCCGATGCGAACAATGCCAAAAGTACGCCCCCATGATACACCAATCAGGGAAACCATAGCCTTTCATCAAATGGGGAATGGACATAGTCGGCCCGCTACCAGCAGGATGAGGAAAGGTACGATTTCTATTGGTTTTAACTGACTATTTTTCCAAGTGGGTGGAAGCAGGTGCGTACGCCCAAATACGCGAACATGAAGTCATCGCTTTCATATGAAAGAATATCATCTGCCACTTCGGCATCCCCAAAGAAATCACCTACGACAACAGACAGCAGTTCATCGGCTAGAAAACAACTGAGTTCTCCGACAAATGGCATATCAAGCGAATACCTTCCACGCCATACCACCCCTCCGCCAACGGCCAAGCAGAGTCTTCCAACAAAACGATACTAAACATACTGAAGAAGAAGCTTGAAGACACGCCAAAGGGCTATGGCCTGAGCTACTACCAGAAGTACTATGGGCACACCAGACCACGCCCTAATCCTCCACAGGAGAGACACCATACTCACTGGTCTATGGAACCGACGCTGTCATACCGGTCGAAGTAGACAAACCAAGCCTTAGGTATTCGCATACAAGCGGAGCAAAAAACGACACGAACAGACTTCAAGACCTCGATGAGGCCGAGGAAAAAAGAAAAATGGCTAACATAAGAATGGTGGACCAGAAACAACAAGTCAAAAGGTACTACAAAAAGAGGGCCAAAATGCGACCACTCAAAGTAGGTAACTACGTCCTCAAAGCCAAAACGTTAGCATCAAAAGACCCAAGCGAAGGAAAACTGGGCACCAACTGGAACGGACCATACAAAATCACAGCAGCAGCGAATAAAAGGGCATTCCAGTTAGAGAAAATGGAAGGAAAAACGCTCCAAAACAATTGGAACGTCGCCCACCTCAAGTATTTCCATTTCTGAAAGGCACCTCCCGAGTCGTACTCTTTTTCCCTTGCCCGAGTTTTGTCCCAATTGGGTTTTCTCGGGGATGTTTTTAACGAGGAGGCAGAGGGGACGCCTGGAGATACTCACGAGGAAAATTTATCACACCAGCCACTCCATACGTCCTCCCGACTGGCATGCCAAAGGGACTGGACCAACATGATCTCCAACGTATGAAAGGCTACGGCCATCTCCAATGTATGAAAGGCTACGACCATCTCCAATGTATGAAAGGCTACTGCCATCGCCAATATATGAAAGGATACGACCATCTCCAATGTATGAAAGGCTACGACCATCTCCAATGTATGAAAGGCTACGACTATCGCCAATATATGAAAGGCTACGGCCATCTCCAATGTACGAAAGGCTACGACCATCTCCAACGTATGAAAGGCTATGGCCATCGCCAATATATGAAAGGCCACGGCCATCTCCAATGTATGAAAGGCTACGGCCATCTCCAACGTATAAATGGCTAAGGCCACCATCGTCAATAAGTCGACCCAGCTCGACTACGACAAACAAACTCAATGACAGTCGAAGTCATGAACATGGCTACGACCATCTCCAACGTATAAATGGCTAACGCCACCGTCGTCAATAAGTCGACCAGCTCGACTACGACAAATAAACTCGACGACATTCGAAGTCACGTACATGGCTACGGCCATCTCCAACGTGTAAACAGCTAAGGCCACCATCGTCAATAAGTTGACCCAACTCGAGTACGACAAACAAACTCGACGACAGTCAAAGTCATGAACATGGCTATGGCCATCTCCAACGTATAAATGGTTGAGGCCACCATCGTCAATAGGTCAACCCAGATCGACTATGACAAACAAACTTGACGAAAGTCGAAGTCACATACATGGATACGTCCATCTCCAACGTATAAATGGCTAAGGCCATCATCGTCAATAAGTCGACCAAGCTCGACTACGACAAACAAACTCGACGACAGTCGAAGTCACATACATGGCTACGACCATCTCCAACGTGTAAATGGCTAAAGCCACTATCGTCAATAAGTCGACCCAGCTCGACTACGACAAACAAAATAACTCGACAACAGTCGAAGTTACATACATAGCCAGGACAATCGACAATATCATGGTTAAGGCAACTGTCACTATCGGTCGCCAACTCTGTTTGATCACGACGCAAAGCACGTAAGTAACAGACAAGGCAACATTCGAGAAGCACACTAAAAAACTCTACAAACAAACAAACAAGCATCCACTCTGCGGAGTCCAAATACCAAAAATAAAAGGTACGAAAAGAAACAGCAAAAAAGTAACTTCTATTATCATCAAGAAAAATATACATGTACAACAGGATCTATTTACATCTCCACAAAACAACAAAACAAAATAAGTACAACTTCTAGCATGCCCCGCCATCTTGTCCGCCGTCGCCTGTCGGACCATCATTTTTTTGCTGTCGCCCTCAGCTTGATAAGCTGCAGAGATCCAGGACCCGGAAGCCAGACGGTTAACGTCTTCAAAATTATAGCCCGCCCGGTCTGGGGAATCGGAACTATATCCATAGGCTTCTCAGGCAACCAGAGTTAAACACTACTGGTCCTCTACCTCCGCCTCAGTAGCTCAGCCTACAACAAGCAACTCCTCGAACACAACCAGCTTGGCTTCGGCGTACACCCATATGTCCCGTGCCTCGCCAGGGACACCGTCGTTGGACCTGGACGCAGCAACTAGCTTAAGAGCCTTAATTTTAGCCACCTTGGCATTGAGCTCGGTGGTTAAGGCATCGACCTCGACACGCAAATTAGCGGCCTCCGCCGCTACCCCACGACCAACCTCTAGTTCATCCTCCTTTGACTGGAGAAGAGTCTCCAGTTCAATATTTCGAGTCAAGACGGCCATCGACTGGTCATCCACCTGCTCCAGCTGAACTACCCTTCGCTTCAGCAGGGCCTTCGACTGCTCCAGGCCCTCACAAAAAACCTGAAACTGCGGGTCCTGTGCGAATAGGTCCGCCAGCGCTTGATGCTTGGCGCGGCACTCCCGATACTTCTTTTCCACCTTCTTAAAGGTGGAAACCTTCTTCTACGCTCGCCGACCACTCTCTATCCCCAAAATGAGGGTATGAAGAAGAGACAGAAAGAAGACAAATTAGCACGCACCAAAGTTCACTTTATAATACATAAAGAAAAATAAAATATACCTGCAAGGCCGCGCCACCAACCCTTTGAGATAGATCCTTGTCGCTAACGTCTTTCAACATTTCGCGCTCAGTGGCCGCACACAGCAGGGTCATATCCGCTGCGGCCTGCTTGCTATGTTGCAATAGGTTATATCCGCATGGGATCAAAATCCGGCGGTTAGACCCACCCGTTGTCATCCCCACGCGGGCTAGATCCCTCCTCAATGCACCCACATCCGCAAGAGCCGTCTCAGGTTCCGCTCTCTCCTCATCATCCGCCTCCTCAGCAGCGGCCGACACACCACCCTCTAGAAAATGTACGGGGGTGGCATCGAGAACTGCCCTTCCCTGGGGAGCCGACCTCCCTGAGCGGATGGCATCAGCCATAAAAACTGGCCTCGACTCCGGACGGGGTTCGCTCGCCCCTCGTCCTCTGTGGCTATCCCCTTGCCTAGCATCAACCGGTGTCTCTTCCTTTCCGGCGGCTCGTCGCCCTCGAAAGTCTCCTCTACAGGCCGTGGGGATGGCCATGAAGGAGTTGCTTCACTTGTGGACGCAGCCACAGGCGCAACCTCAGGTTGAGGAACCTATGGAACGCCGTCACTGGGCGAGCCACGAGGTACGTACTCATCTCCTGAATCAGTCCCCACCCCCGACGAGGCAGCGACATTTTGCTTCTTCTTCTTGGGGGCGCTCCGACCTGCCAACATGAATAAGTCAGGTAACGAAACCTAATGAAACCTCCAAACCATAGTCAAAGAGTTACCCGGTGGGCCGTATCGCTCGTGGAACGCGAACCAGGTGCGACATTCCTCCGCAAATGAAATCAACCTCTCCACCCACGACCTAATATTCTCAACAAATTGTGGTGGAGAAGCCCTCACTGCAAAAGGAGAGGGAAACAAACGAAGTTATAACGGCCGTACAGTCAAGATAGCAAACAGTACTGAATTCAAGTAAAAACACTTACGTTCTGGATTCCACCTTTTCGGGAATCCTTCAGGAAGGTGCTCTGTCCAGATGTAGAAAAATTTACGCCAGAAGCGGTGGTTAGTCTTGTCGTCGTCCTTAACGACCAGGCCCCTCGTGCCATAGCTTTTTAGTTGCAGCATAGTACCCCTCATGTAACCAGGGCTGAATAACTGCAAGAGGTGGTGGACCGAGACGCTACATTCGGCCCTGGGCGCGTAGGTGGTCATAATACGACACACCTTCCAAGTACAGGGAGTGAGCTGAGCCGGCAACACGCTGTAAAAGCGGCACAGCTAATCCACGAGGGGATAAACTGGGAGGCCGTAATCGATCAAGAACGGATATTTGTAAACTGTGCAATATCCCGGCTGGTGCACGGTGGCATAATTCGCCCCGGCCAGCTCCATCACCACATGGTCTGGAATCTGGTATGCCTCTCGTAGGTCATCCAAATATGATTGTAATAGCTCGCTGTGATCCCACGGAGGAGTCAAGCTCTTGGTTAGGAAATCCCTGCCAGCGTGTATCTCATGTGGAAGGACATTATCTACGCTAAGAGGGATGAGGGGTTTCTCTGCCTTTTTCCCATCACCACCCGAAGATGGTATAACCCTAGATGGGGTGTCACCCTTGGCTTTTTTTGCTGCTTTGCCCACATTTCGCCATAATAATTTTTTATATAAATCAAGCTCTAATGATAAGAAAGGTGGTTTCAACAGAAACGGAAGAGTTTAGCACGAAGTAACGGTTTTTGGCAAGGAAGATAAAAAGGGAAGTAGAAAGAGTTTAGAAGTTCGAAAGATAAAAAAGATTAAACCTTCCTCCGATTTATAGGGCTAAGATACACGGATATCGAAGAGGCATGATTCAAAACGGGCGCGGGAAATCAAAACGTCAAATCATTTCCTAAAACGCCTCGGGAGCAAGTATAATCATGACGCATGCCGGCGATGATGTCATTTCAAAAAGGAGACCACGTGTCAACGGATAAACGCCGCCGTATATTTCCCCTATTCACGTCATCGCCCCCCATAATAGGGTCAAATTTTCCAAAGATGAGGTCGACATTTCCGCCCATTGAAGATGTCTACTGGATACGCCTCCAACGAGCGGAGGGAGTAACTATATGGGATCAACTTTGGCCCTATACGCCTCTACGCCAAAGGGTACGCCCAGTAAGCGTATATCTGCTACAGTAAGGGCACGGCTCGGACGTGAAGGCAAATGCGACGCCACTTAGAACCAGGCGTTCTCGCTAGGAGGACGTCGACCATGTTTGATATTTTTATTATTATTTTAAGGAAGGCCCCTTCTTATATAAGGGGGACCTTCCCATTGTAAAAGATGAAGGTTATTCTGGAATATTACAACTCTCTCATTTTCTCCTACTCTCTCTCTATCTTTATTTGAACATCTTCTCTCGAGTTCATAATATCATCTTTCAATATTAGATCTATAATAATAACATCATTCTTGCATCTCTGGGTCTATTATATTTGATTACGACTTACCCTCTCATATTTTTGATTGTTTTCTAGCTTACAAAGTATATTCTTAACTTTTGAGCCAAACAATTTGAAAGGTCTTTACAGCATCAGAAGCAGCAGCATCAGCATCCCTGGCTTGAAAGGTGATACGACACCAATACCCAGTAGCAAGTGATGTGTTCACAATCAAATTTTTGACAAATTCGTACCGTTTATTCTAACAAATAAAAGAAAGCCAAATTAATAGGGGCAGACAAAATAACATTTTTCTCCAAGGATAAGGCAATTATATAAGAAGTTTTTACTTACATTCTGTGAATTGAAATTGTCAATGGCCATGCGAGACAGCTCGGTATATCTTGGGATCTTCTCGAGACCCCATTGTAGATTAATATGACCCACCACACTAACCTCCAATGGCAAACCAAAATTGATTTCAAACACCTATTTTGCATAATACACGAACAAAAAGGACAAATCAAAAAAAAACCGATAAGTAGATAAGCACACGCCTAATGGTGTCTTCTAGTAGTCAATGAAGTGGAATGAGAACCATGAGGTCTCAGTTTCAATACGTATACCGAATTAGACTAAACCGACACCTAATAGGGTAATAAATTTAGTCACATCACCCTTCATCGACTTCCTTGCATGAACTTACTGTTGAGTAGGAGTTCAAGTCTAAGATAAAGTAAAACTATAGAGTCCAAAGAAAACTAAACCTAAAAAGACCTCATATATCTACAAGAATACTGTATATTGGCATTAATTGTTAGCTCTGCTGTTTAGAGACGGTCAAGGAATAAAAAATTGCTTGAAGTGACCTTTTTTTTTGGGGTACAAATATCAGACAATTAGCGATATGCTTGCTGAAAAATACTAGGCAATTTTTTATCATCATACTAATAAGTAGGAAAGGTTATCTACGGGCTCAAACTAACTAGTAGCTTTAGTCCAAATATTGTATTTGTATTCAGAAATTCACGAAACAAGTAAAAAAGTTAAATTCAATAATTATCCTAGAATTTAGAGGTCATAAGTATGAAAGGGTACGCACCTCGCTCTCATCCGCCTGCCGATTATATTCCAACTGAAGTTTCCGGGACATAGGGCGACCGTCGACATACATACAATAACCGTGATCAGAATCAGAATCAGCAACATTTGAACCAACTACTCCATTTTTACTACTCTCCTCTTCCAACTTTTTTTCCCCTCGGCCTGCAGCTGCCATCTGCAATTGGAATCGGAAGATGCTGAGAATGTGAGAGAGAGATTCCAACGACCCCACTTAGGGCAAGTTTAGGAATTAAAAGTAAAAAATTATGGTCAAACGCTCACTTAAAATTTGTGATTCACTCACAAAAATCTAAAAAATTATTGTGTTATGAAAATATTATATTGTAGATGTCCATTTATTACTCCGTTATAGATAATCTTCCTGAAGAAAATTATCCATTTAGTACTCCATTGAAGTTTATCTACAAGCAACTGAAGCAGGCATTGAAGTTTATCTACAAATAGTTGATGTAGGCAGGTTGCAAGCAACTTAATGAAATGACTTGCAGCAGCTTCTTATTAAACAGACAGGTTGCAAGCAACTCATGCAGACAACTTACAAGCAGCTTCTTGAAAGCCTCGCAACTACTTCCTTTCTTCTATAAATAGAGGAGTTTGAAGTTGAATAATATCAATCTTTCTCTATACTTGTTGTCGGTTTATTTACTTTACAATCTTTATTTTATAACACGTTATCAGCACGAGACTCTGCCATTTTGAGCACTTACTTCAAATTTAATTTCTATTTCAGTGTTCATATCCGATGTAAGGCAACACTCTTACGTCCGTGGTTAGATCTTGTTCATTCCAAGCATCATAAGGCCGATTATATCCTTGAGATGGTGAGCTTTTTTTCTTGTCGGTAGAAATATGGATATCCCTTCTTCTAGAGTGGCCAAATTTGTATAAAGTAACTTGAGCCTTTTGCTTATATTTGGTTTAATATCTTTATCATCGCTTGCTTGTTTATATGCTACGTATACAATACCTATTTTGGTATTTGTTTTCATCCTAATTATCTTAATAAAGGATTAAAAAGTGTATAATATTGTTAGATCCACTTAAACTCCAGTAGAATTTGTAAGAAATATATAACCACCAAAAGTGATTGTGTTTTATATATCTCATTGTAACTAAATTTTATTAACCACAAGAAGTGGTAGGTGCCGATGATCACTAGAAGTGATAATTTAGGCTTGTTATGGTTACAATTGAAGATAAGATAAAAAAAATTCTCTATATTATATGCATACCTCGATTTGCCTTGATGTAGAAAATATCTTAAAAGAGGTTCGAAACATTACAATTTGATGTGATTATGCACGTTCATATAATGATGTTCCATTCCCTGAAGGATGAAAACTTTGATAAATATTGATTAATTCCCAGAAATAAATGTGAAAATATTAATAATGCTTTGTAAATTTGAACGCGCTCTTGGTTGTGAAGATATCACAACTCACCTCCAGAGGAGGAAATACGATTGAGAGAACAAATCCTTAATCATTCGTACTTCAAATTTTTCCCTGAAGCAGTAAACAATTGAAATTTCCTCCATGTGTTTGAAGCACATTTTCATTTCCTGGAGTGAATGAAGAAACACCACAACTCACCTCTTGAAGAGGTAGAATAACACAGGATATAAATATTATTTTTGTGACACAAAGATCATTTCGCACGTACCTGTTGTACGTAAAATATCTTGGATAATTTTATTAAGGTGAAATACATAAACCGCCCTTTCAAGTTGTCCTCAACGATCATCCAAACACCTCAATTGGCCCTTTTATCATTTAAACACTTCAAATGGCTATTAACTGTATCAAGTAAACACCTCATAATGACATGACAAGTTACGTGCATTTTAGCTACCATTTAGCGCGTGAGATTTTTATTAGATTGTTTTCTCTTATTTTAGAATTAAGTAAAATTTTCTACATGGGTCCCACACCACATTATTATTTTTGTCCACACCTTTAAACAATCAAACCGATATTTTTCACCCAAATTTCATATAAACCTTCCTCACCCCAACATCATTATCTCCACCACCTTAAACCACCACCTTCCACTATAAATTCATCACATATATTTAAACATGGCCACAAAAAAATTATTAAAAAAAATAGAATATCGCATCGAGTTCAACCATGGATAATCTCTAATGGTCCAGCCGTCGATTTCAACCGTCGATTTCAGCCATGGACCATCAAGGTTCATCCATGGATGATAAGCTTCAAGACTAATTTGATTTGGTGCCACTCTTTTAGCCTTTGAATTTTTAAGTTGCTGGTTATCCCTAAAAATAGAGGAGAAAAGAGAAGAAGTGAGGCAAAACAGAAACCTAAGTTGGATTTGACAATCCATTTTCTTTTCTTTGTGGTTGTTGCTCTTTTACATATATAAATTATTAATTATTGGAATAATTTGTGTCCTACAATGGCATTGACTCTATTAAATTAGGGAAGAGAGAGAGAGAGATAGGAGGTGAGAGGAGATGGGGTGGAAGGAGGAAGAAGAAGAAGAATAGGTTTGGCGTGGGGAAATGTGCTGGTGTGATTAAAATTTTAAAAAGGGTTTTTTTTCTTATTTTCTTTAATGTATTTCTTTTTTAATAATAAATATAATTTTTTTAATTAAAAATTACACGTGTCATTGTTTAATTGATTCATTTGACACGTCATTGGCAAGTGTAACTCACCCAACTGGTCTGCTGTACTCAGGTATCTACTTGATACAGTTAATAGCCACTTGAAGTGTTTAAATGATAAAAGGGTCAATTGAGGTGTCTGGATGATCGTTGGGGATAACTTGAAGGGGTGATTTATGTATTTCGCCTTTTATTAAGTATCATTCTAAGGCAAAAGCATTCTACATATACTACAACCACATTAATATATTATGGTTAGTTATTGAGTTCCCCAAAGGAAATAACAACTCATGTATCTTTCCTAAAGGATGTAATGACTATGTGGTTGCCGCTTTGATATAAAGTATCCAGATGTTAATGGCTTTCTCCCTGAAGGAGACATTTGTCACAAAGTTGGTGGTAAAAATACTGAAATTCTTAATTTCTTACATTTATAAATTTAGAATTGTCTTTATATTGTTCATTTGTTTATGATTTTTTCTCATGATACCAGAGGTGTCTAAGCAATATTTGATAGTATAAAATATATCAAAAACTCCTGAAGAGCTAACTGTTTGTCTATAAGACACATGACACCAGTGGTGTCTAGAAGACACTGTTTGTCTTAGGGGTGGCAATTTGAGCCCAAACCCATTTAACCCACCCAACTAGCCCAGAGATTAATGGGTTGGGCTACAAACATTTTAGCTCATGGGTCAATTTAGGTTGAGCCCAACTTAACCCATTATTTTTTATAACCCATTCTGACCCATTTAACAGCCCAAAATTAACCCATGAAACTCACTCAAAACAAAGTATCTCAACCTACCTTATCTAGAAATTTACTTAGTTATTCCAATTTTTT
>MU755689.1:14665-42172 GCA_026770625.1 Nicotiana glauca | reverse complement strand
TTTTTTTTATAATTTTAATTATATATTTTTTCATTTTTCTGCACCATCCACCCACCCCACCCATAAAATATTTGTCAACTTACATATTTTAAAGTAAAAAGTTTTTTTTTATGCAAGATTAACATGGTTCTAAAATATGGGTCAAGTTGGGCGGGTTGGGTTATGACCCATTGTTTAGCCCATCTTGACCCAGCCCATCTTAACCCAAATATACTTTGGGCTGGGTTGGACAATGCCCCATTTATTGACTTAACCCATCTTGACCCACCCAAATTCAGTCCAACCCGCCCATTTGCCACTCCTAGTTTGTCTAGAATACACATGACAGCAGTGGTATTTGGTAAATATTAGATTGTGGATAATAAATGAAGGCTCTTGAAGAGTTTATATACAAATATGTCATTCATATTATATGGTTATCGTCAAAATATATGTTGTAGTAAACATGAAGTTACTAATACAAGTGACTATCATATTAATACTATAAATGATTGGAAGATTGAAAATCTTCATGTTTTCACAATCATAGGGGATAAAATAATATGTATATGAGAAGTTGCCCGCCTTATTTTTCAATTTATATTATATCATGTATCACAGTAAACTAGAAGTTTACTAATACAAAAACAATCACAGTAAACCAGAAGTTTACTAATAAAAAAGCAATCATAGTAAACCAGAAGTTTTACTAAAGCAAAAGTAGCTACAGTAAACCAAAAATTTACTGTTACTAAAGTAGCCACACTAAATTAGAAGTTTAATAATACAACAATTTATGCCATAGTAAATCAGAAGTTTACTAAAAGATAGCAAATGCATGATAAACTTGAAGTTATCATCTGCCATCTGGTTTAAATGTGATGAGCTAATTGAGAATTCAGATCAATATATACTGAAGAACTAGAAGATTCTTCAAAAATTCTCTTATGTTGTTTGTTCTCATAATAAATTGATTATACCAGCTACAGTTGGGACTAAGACCCTAATCTGAAATATATAAAAGGTGAATATGGGCCAATTCACCTATCATATGAACCACTTATAGATGGATATATGAGATGGTTACATATGTGATTATTGTCAACTTGTAGTTTGGCATTTGAAATTGCTTTTCTCAATTAAGAGCATAACTTTCAGATTATAAAATCAAGACAGTTCATCTTGATAATGCTGGTTTATATCCAAACTGGTTTAGTATTGAATACCTCCTACTAATGGCTAAACTATTGCTTATGAGAACAAAACTTCATGTTTTGGTCTAAGATATTCTAAATTGCATACAACAACACTTGAATGCATAAGACCAACAATATATGATAAAGTCCTCCCTTCACAAATAGTTTAGGATAAGAAATTAAATATTTTTACTATCTTTTGATGTGTGGTATATGATTAATTTCTCTACCACAATACACAAATATATATTTTCCAAAGAAGATTGGGGATACATGTTAGTTTTTCTAACATTTGGGGGATGGAATAAACAACTGAAAAATATGTTATATGAATCAAATTATCATTAATATGATCCTCACTTAAAAGATAATTCAAGTCAAATGCTAGAAGCATTTGCTGATCAAAAATTCAATATTATAATTCAGCTGCAAATGCTCTTATTAAAATTAAAGTCCCTGAAGGATAGAGTTTACTGTACGCATGAAGCATGGTAGACCAATCGGTTCCAAAGGTAACAATCTTTGAAAAAATGGTAGGAGCTAATGATAAAAATGATCATAATGAGAAGGAAATAAGCTCTAGAAGAGCCCAAGGCATAACATTTCATAAAACTCCTGAAGAAGTTCAGGTACCTGAAAATAAAGAAAGTGATGAGATCTCAACAAGTTATGTCGCTTGGGAACTGATACAAAATGATCGTCGACGATATATTTGATACAATATTGTAAAAGATTGTGAGGATCGGACCTGTAGTCCAAACACCTGAAGATGTCATGCCGTTTAAATGCAATTCATAACCTATATGACTCATTTGATTAATTCTATATGAAGATCCCTGAAGGATTTAAAATGCCTAAATCATATAGTTCAAAGTCTAGAGAAATGTACTCGATCAGATTACAAAGGTCTTTGTATGGTTCAAAGTAATCTGGGCGCATGTGGTATAATCGCCTTAGTTAATATTTGCTGAAATAAGATAACATAAATGATGTTATTTGTCCATATATTTTTATAAATAAAATGGCATTAGTATTTGTTATACTTGTTGTTTATGTTGATGATATAAATCTTGTTGGAACTCCGGAAGAGCTCCAAAAGGCAACTGAATATCTTAAGAAAGAATTTAAGATGAAAGTTCTTGGAAAGACAAAACTTTGTCTTTATCTGCAAATTGAACATTTAGCAGACGGGTTCTTTATCCATCAATCTGCCTATACAGAAAGGGTCTTAAAACGCTTTTACATAGGCAAAGCATACCCATTGAGTACAACAATGGTTGTTCGATCACTTGAAGTGAATAAGGATCTGTTTTGACCTGCAGAAGAGGATGAGGAACTCATTGGTCCTGAAATACTATATTTAAGTGCAATGGATGCACTTATGTATCTTGCCAATGCTAACAAAGGTAGTGTAGATCGTATTGGTTAAGCAAATGCAGATTATTTATCTAATTCCCACAAAGCTCAATTTCAAATGGGGTATATGTTTACATGCGGAGGTGCTGTCATATCATGGTGCTCCACAAAGCAATCTGTTGTTTCTACTTCTTCAAATCATGCTGAGATAACAGCTATTCATGAAGCAAGTAGAGAATGTGTATGGTTGAGATCATGCTTCATTTTATTCAAGAAAAATATGGGTTGGATAAAATATCCATAATTTTATACGAAGACAATGCAACATACATAGTCCAATTGAAAGGAGGATTTATAAAAGAAAATAAAACAAAACATATTTCACTAATATTATTATACACACATGATTTTCAAATAGTGAAATTGATGTGCAACAAATCCGTACAAGTGACAATTCGACAAATTTGTTTACTAAATCTTTGCCAACTTTAACTTTTGAGAAGATGTTATACAAGATTGGAATGTGGAGATTCAAATATTTGAAACAAGGTTTTCATCAGGGGGAGTGAAATACGCGTTGTACTCTTTTCCCTTACTAAGGTTTTTTCCCATGGGGTTTTTCTTGTAAGGTTTTTAATGAGGCAGCTAGAAATGCATACTACTAAATATGTGTACTCTTTTTTCTTCACTAGAATTTTTTCCACTGGGTTTTTCCTAGTACGAGGCACATTATCTTTCAATGACATCAAATGGGGTTCTTTTGTTTTATGAAAATATTATATTGTGGATGTCCATTTATTACTCTGTTGTAGATAATCTTCCGGAAGAAAATTATCCATTTAGTACTCCATTGAAGTTTATCTACAAGCAGCTGATGTAGGCAGGTTGCAAGCAACTCAATGAAATAACTTGCAGCAACTTCTTATTAAATAGACAGGTTGCAAGCAGCTCATGCAGACAGCTTACAAGACACAACTACTACAACAACCCAGTATAATCCCATAAGTTGGGTCTGGGGAGGTAACATATACGCAGACCTTACCTATACCCCGAGGGGCAGAGAGGCTGTTTCCAGGATATCCTCAGCTCAAGAAAAAAATAAGGGACGATATATTAGTACTAGCAATAGACTCATAATAAAATAACATAAAATATACAACAAAACATAAAATAATAAAATAACAGCAATATAAGGAAAGTATATAAAAGAATATAGGAAATACAAGAAAGAGGAACGAAACATAAAATAACTAAATAACAGCAGTATAAGGAATATAGGAAATACGAGAAAGAGGAAAGTATACTCATATCTAGAATATAGAGCCCTACATCAGTAGCTAATCAGTAGCATCGTAAGCCTAACTCCTAACTGTCTAGTCTCACTCTAGCGCACTGTAGAAATATTCCCAACTCCCCCTAACCTACAACCTTAATGCCCGACCTCCGCAATCCCCTGTCAAGGGCAATGTCCTCAATAATCCTAAGCTGCGTCATGTCCTGCCTGATCACCTCTCCCCAATACTTCTTAGGTCTCCCTCTACCTCTCCTCGTGGCCATCACCGCCAGTCACTCACAACTTCTCACCGGTGCATCTGTGCTCCTCCTCTGAATGTGCCCGAACCATCCGAGTCTTGCTTCCCGCATCTTGTTACCCATGGGCACCACGCCCACCCTCTCTCGAATATCTTCATTTCTAATCTTATCCATCCTTGTATGACCACACATCCACCTTAACATCCTCATCTCTACTACTGGCATCTTCTGGATGTGTGAGTTCTTAATCGGCCAACACTCAGTCCCATACAACATGGTCGGTCTAACCACTGCTCTATAAAACTTACCTTTTCGTAACGGTGGCACTTTCTTGTCACACATGACTCCCGTTGCTAACCTCCACTTCATCCACCCCACCCCTATACGGTGTGTGACATCCTCGTCGATCTCCCCGATCCCCTGAATAACTGACCCAAGGTACTTGAAACTAACCCTCTGAGGGATGACTTGAGAGTCAAGCCTCACTTCCACTCCCGCGTCCGACGACTCTGGCCCAAATTTGCATTCGAGATATTCTGTTTTCGTCCTGCTCAACCTGAAACCTTTAGACTCAAGGGCTTGTCTCCAAACCTCTATCCTCTCGTTGATGTCGCGTCTTGTCTCGTCAATTAGGACTATGTCATCAGCAAATAGCATGCAACATGGTACCTCCCCTTGAATATTATGCATTAAGGCATTCGTCACCAGGGCAAATAGGAAAGGGCTGAATGCAGACTCTTGGTGTAACCTCGTAACAACCAAAAAATGCTCGGAGTCGCCTCGTACTATCCTAACCCGAGTCTTAGCTCTATCATACATGTCTTTAATCACCCTAATGTAAGCAACCGGGACCCCTTTAACCTCAAAGCATCTCCATAAGACCTCCCTAGGAACCTTATCGTACGCTTTCTCTAGATCGATAAACACTATGTGAAGATCCTTCTTCTTATCCCTGTATTGTTCCACCATCCTCCTAATAAGTGGATATCTTTTGTGGTAGATTGCCCCGGCATGAACCCGAACTTGTTGTCTGAAATAGACACCGTCCTTCACACTCTCATTTCTACCACTCTCTCCCAGGCTTTCATAGTATGACTCAGTAATTTAATACCCCTATAGTTGTTACAGCTCTGGATATCGCCTTTTCTTATACAATGGAACCATTGTACTCCACCTCCACTCATCGGGCATCCTATTAGTCTTGAATATAACATTAAACAACCCAGTAAGCCATTCCAAGCCTACTCTGCCCATACACATCCAAAGTTCAACCGAAATTTTGTTTGGCCCGGTAGCTCTGCCCCACCTCATCTGACGCACTGCCTCCATGACCTCATCAACCTCAATGTCCCTACAATCAATTATCTCATGTGGGCTGTCGGTATTTCGCAAATCCCTTAGTATAATATCCTGATCCCCTTCTTCATTGAGAAGTTTATGAAAGTAGGTCTGTCATCTCCTCTTAATCTGGTCATCCCCATCAAAACTTTATCGTCCTCATCTTTTAAGCACCTCACTTGGTTCAGATCCCGAGCCGTCCTTTTTCTTACCTTAGCGAGTCAGAATAGCTTTTTCTCCCCGCCTTTGTTCCCTAGCTTCTCATACAGACGAGCAAAAGCTGTCGTCTTAGCCTCCGTAATTGCCATCTTCGCCTCCCTCCTAGCAACCTTATATCTCTCACTGTTCGCTCTCTTCTCCTCCTTGACACTGCTACCTACTAACCGCAGGTAAGCCACCTTCTTTGCATCCACTTTATCTTGGAAAACTGCATTCCACCACCAGTGTCCTTTGTGGCCACCGGTGCGTCCCGAAAATATCCCTAACACCTCTCTCGATGCCTTCCTTATACAGTTTGCCGTCGTCGACCACATAGTGTTTGCATCCTCACTACTTCTCCAAGCTTACAAGCAACTTCTTGAAAAGCCTCGCAGCTACTAAGTGTTCAGTTCATTATGTACTTCAGTTTGAAGTTGAATAATATCAATCTCTCTCTCTATACTTGTCTTCGGTTTATTTACTTTACAGTCTTTATTTTATAACATTTTGAAAAATTTTCACTTTAAATCACTCACAAAAATTCAAAAATAATTTATTTCCCAACACAACTCTAATTTTCAAATTTCATTTTCACTTCAAACAAAATTTATTTTTTTTCATAATTTCACAAGTCTTATGGCCAAACTCTCACTTAAAATTTGTGATTCAATAACATTAACGTAACTATAATATTTTCTTATTAAAGAAAAAATAAAAATTTGAAGGTAAATTTCTTTAAATATTTTAAAAACCGTCATCCCTCTACCGAGGGAGTATTATTTTTGCTTATAATATTATTATGGAATGAGAGATTTTTTTTATTGATGTTGTTGGTTTAACTAGTATATCTTTGTTTTTTTATATATACGAATATATAACAAAAAGCTATTAAGTCTAACTAATTTTAATTTCTTTGGTTTCATCGATATAGAGATGAAATATAATTTTTCTATATTTAATCTATAAAAACCCTATATACTAGACTTATGGCTAGTGTAACATGAACATGAGACACCGGCCGCATTCCATTTTTTAGCTTTTGCGAAGAAGGTATAAAATTATAATTTCTTTCAAGAATCAGAAGTAGAAAATACATTTTTTCAAGACAAAAATATCTTTACCATAAGTTTATAGTTTTTAAATTATCTTTATTAACATTTTTTCGTTTTTATTTCCACCATCCCTTTCTTTTCTTTTTTTTCTTTCGCTGTATTTTTATTCTCCTCACTTATCCTCTTTGGCATAGTCACTCTATTACAAATATAAAAAAATATTTTGCTGATTCTTCTTTTCTTCGTCTCCAATTCCTCTTTAAAATAATTTACAAGGGTAATCACCGTACATCACTCTCTATCACGATCCAAAACTAACCATGTCGTGGTGACGCCTAACGTGGTACTATAGGCAAGCCAATACACTACCAAAACCAATCAATATTTTTATTTTTATGACAAAACCAAAGCTATTTAACAATAAACATACATAAGAAGTTTAAATCAAACCACAGTGCAGAAAGAAAGCCAAACATCGGAGTGTCACTACTCATGAGCATTTAATACAACCGCTTGACAACATCAAGACTAACATAGACTAGAAATAACTGAATACAACTAAGGGAGGATAAGGATGGAGAAAAGCATGGCTACGATCGCTAAGGCAACTACATTACTACCTCCGATGGACCTGCCACTGAGTAATAACACCCACTACCGGATTCAGAAATACCTAGATCTACACACAAGGTGCAGGGAATAAAAGTAAATAATGACTGAGTAGTAGTGACGAGCAATAAAACATATACAATTCATATCATGAAATCTCAGTAGAATACAACATGCTTTTAAAATCATGGTTTTGAATCAACTTAGCTCATTTAAATCCAGTTTTAGTAAAACCATTTAAAACATCTTTTAACAGTATTCAACAAAGTGATGAAACAATGAGTAAAAATTATGAAAACATAATCATCCCTTCGGGCTAAAACTCACTCGTATACAACCCCTCGGGCATCATAAATCATAAACAACCGCTCGAGGAAAGATCACTCGTATACAACCCTTCGGGAAAATATCACTATCACTCATATACAGCCCCTCGGGCATACCTCACAATCACTCGTAAACAGCCCATCGAGCACAGTATGAATCAAGAACAGCCCCTCGAGTAAAATATCATATCACTCACTCAGGGTACCCCCGCTCACTGAGGGTGTACAGACTCCAGAAGGGCTCCTACAGCCCAAGCGCTATAACAAGCCACCTCGTGGTATAAATCAATCAAGCCCACAACCTCATAACAAGCCACTTCGTGGTATAATCAATCAGGCTTGAGGCCTCACAAAATCATGAATCAATAAAAATATGTTACGGCGTTTATCCCGATCCTATATTATCCTCACAACACAGGCTCTCGGCCTTTCTCAATCAGAAACCTCTCAAGCCACTCGGGCTATTAGTAAAATATGGTGCTCAACTCAAAATAATATTTTATTCATCAAAACGGAGTGATAAAGATTGATTTTATGAAATTAATAAACATAACATGACTGAGTATAGATCTTAAATCAAAACAGTGAGAGGATAACAAGAAAAGGCCCTTAAGGGTCCAAACAGCTTTGGCACAAGGCCCAAATATGGCATTTAACCCAATTTATAAAAATTCTTTCTAAATCATATAAGTATCATATAGTTTTAGTCAAATACACAACTTTATAATTGCTACGAAACGGACCAAGTCACAATCCCCAACGGTGCATGCCCATACGCATGTCACCTAACATGTGTGTCACCTCAAAGTAGTAAAATAATGTGAAATCCAGGGTTTTATACCCTCAAGACTAGATTTACAATCATTACTTACCTCCAACTGGTCAAAATCCCTACTCTGTGATGCTCTTGCCCCTTTACTCGACCTCCAATCGCTCCGAATCTATTCACAACCATAACAATACCATCAATATACCCTAATGAAATAAATTCCACAAGAAAAACAATAAAATTAGGCACAAATCCCAAAATTCTCTCAAACCCAGCCCCGGGACCACGTCTCGGAATCCATCATAAATCACAAACTAGAAAGCTCCTTATACCCACGAGTCCATACACACAAGATTTACCAAAATCCGACTCCATTTGACCCCTCAAATTCCCAGATCAAACTCTCAAATTCCCAACCCCTAATCCCAATACTTTAATCCCTAATTTTTACTAGTTATATGCTTTAAACAACTGAAAATCATCAAAATCACGAGTATTAGGGCTAAAATTAGTTACCTTAATGAAAACCCCGTAGAATCCCTCTTCAAATTGCTCCCAAAATCTCCAAAATCAGATAAAATGGTGAAGAATAACCTAAAATTCGCGAAGGGTTTAATATATACTTTCTACCGAGAAAAACTGCATCTGCGGTCAAAATATCCGCTTCTGTGATGCCAAACCTGCGGAAAAACCATCGCAGGTGCGGATTCCACTTATTCCTCAAGATCCGCTTGCGGCCAACATATTGAATCTAAAAATAAATATTTGATCGAACTGTCTTTTTTCCTTCGATCCGTGGAAAGATATACTCTAGGGTTTTAGATTTATTTATATGAAGTATGAAGGAAAGGGATCGCTTGGTCTTTGAAGAGTTCTTTCAAATCAAAGGATTGATTGAATTGTCTTATTAGGACAATTCATGGTTCATATGCTTAGTCAGAAGGAATAATCCAATGGAGTTCATGGATTTACCTAGGTCAGTTTATGGGCTAATCAATAAAGCATTTTTATCTTCGAAACCCATTGGAAAGAGCAGTGCAAGAGAAATCATACAAAAATGATCGAATCTTCGGACGCCCCAAAAAAGATATGAGGTGCTCGAAAATAGTCGAAGTAGTTGAATAGGAGGATTACTATGACTATAGCCCTTGGTAATTTTACCAAAGACGAAAATGATTTATTTGATATTATGGATGACTGGTTACGGAGGGACCGTTTCGTTTTTGTAAGGGGGCAAGTGTACATTAGGCCATGTGCAACAAATAAAGTACAAGGATAGCACCGTACCCTCATAGTCCTCAATCTTTGGCACATCTGGATCGGGATCGGTGGAAACTCACTCGGTCTGCGCGTCTACCGGGGCACCATACTTACTTTTTTTATGATATAAGGAGTGCACGGAACTTCATAAAGAGTGAATATATTTATATTCACATAAGGAGTGCACCGGGGAACTTCACTCTATACCCATATCCCTGGAACAACTGTAAAATAAACTCCATCTTAAAATTGGAACAACTTCGTAAATATATTTTCGGTATGGAAATTGAAAGAATCCAATTCGAGCAAGTTTCCAATTCAAAAATTTCTTGGAATTGATCAAACTTTTTCGATCCAAAGTGTTTCACGCGGGAATCCATCTTCTATAGGATTCTTTCATAGAAATCGCAAAAGGGGTATGTTGCTGCCATTTTGAAAGGATTAAAAAGCACCGAAGTAATGTCTAAACCCAATGATTTAAAATAAAATAAAGATAAAGGATCCCAGAACAAGAAAACACCTTTTTTATTGTCTTAATAACTGGATCGAACTGAAGAATCCAAATCCATTTTAAACGAGACAAACATAAAAGGAGTAAAGACCGCTTAATAAATGAAATTGCCGAAAGATTTTCCTTTGAACTATTTGTGAAAGTTATCCAACTTGAGTTATGAGAGTACGAATGGTTTCTTTTTCATTTTTAGGAACACCTGCGATCTCTTAGGTGCGCTCTAATACTTGCACTTGCGCTTTGATAACTAGGGATTATATTCCTTTGTACACTTCTTTTTTACTTGAGTTTTGGATTAAAAATATATACAAATAGTCCCAAAGGCTTACATGTTGTACTTGTTTGCACGGTTTGGTAAAAAAAGTGACAAGTAGTCAAAACCAGCTCAAAAAAGAGTAAAACATGCACAAGTACCAAGAGCAAGTCAAAGCACAACTACAACAGACCCGCCGCAGTCGTAATCCACATTTATTGCGGTTCTCAGTGAGGAGATTTAGAGAGGTGCAGATTTTGGAAGCTCAAGCACTGCGGTCGCAACCCATTTTGTGCGGTTCGCAGTAGTCTCTTCGCTGCCACGATCCATTTTATGCAGTCTGCGGAGACAGGATTCGAAGTTTTAGTAGATTGGAGGATTGAAGCCAGCATGGTCCGCAGAGCATTTTATGCGGACCACAGTAAAGCCACCGTGGCCGCGGTGCATTTTATGCGGCCCGCGGTGGCCATATTCAGAGAATGGAAAGTCAAGCCAAAAAGCCTCATCGCGGCCGCGGTGCATTTTTCGCGTCCGTAAAACCTCCGTTCGGGGTATTTTTGTCCAAAAATTTGTCCTAGTATAAATACTTTCTTTTCACATTTAGGGTATCTTTTGTAATCTGTCAGAATCCAGAGCATGTGAACGAATGTTTTTTTCCATTTTGAGTAATTTGTAGCTACTTTAACACTAAATCTTCATTATCTTAGTTTGTAATCAAATTATATGGGTTATTCTTCATTTATTTATCTTTTTTCTTCCATTATTATGAGTAGTTAGACCCATTAGCTAGGTTTGTAGCTAAACCCTAGAGTGAATATTTGATGGGTCTTTTTTTTAAGGCTTAGGTATTTATGGGTATTTGATATTTGGACTGATTTATGTTCTCCATGTTGAATTAGTGGTTGCAAATACTAATTTGTGCATATTTGATTTGGGTTCTTCTCGAGAAGGAGAGCTTGAGCCTAGGAAAATTAGTCCAACAAAAAATTGGGGTGTATTCAAGATATTGATAACCCGAATTAAAGGGTTAAACCTAGAAATAATAATACCCGAATTGAGCCTATATTGTGTGCACAATTTTGACACCCAATTGGTCTTGAGAAAGTCAATTAGGGCAAAGTCACTCAAGCTACCGAGAGGTATAAAGTGATTAGTTCCGTGCACTGAGATATATCGTAACCCCTAACATAACAACTTTTCCTTAGACTTTAGATCTCGTCAAGTATTCACCTAGGAGAGAGTCACTTCCCTAGTTCCTCTTTAACCATTTAGAAAACCTTACAAGCATTTCACTTTTAGTTTAATTTAGCATCTTATTAGTATGAAATTAGAAGTAGAAACTGAACAACTATGATTGGAAGTGCAATTAAGAGCACTACGCATTGCTAATTTAGATAGCAATCCAAATCCCAATCAATCTAGCTCCCTGTGTAATCGATCTCGACCATCTCAGGTAAAGGCTGCTTCGACCACTCTTGCCACTTTATATTATTGTAGGGTTGGCATGCCGTTGCTGGGGTTGCGTACCCCATCACTGATAGCTCTTGGACTTCACCGATGCAATGAGTACGGAAGAAGGGTGGTATGCCCGTGATTACCAATGCGCAAAATGAGTTAATTCCAACAAGAACTGTCACCGGGTGGAAGGTGTGCATGGATTACCGCAAGTTGAATTAGGTGACTCGCAAACGTCACTTTCTATTGCCTTTTCTTGATCAGATGCTAGATCGACTTGATCGGTGTGCCTTCTACTAATTCTTGGATGGGTATTCTAGGTACAACCAAATTTTGATTGCTCTAGAAGATCAAGAGAAGACCACCTTCACTTGTCCATATGGTACCTTGCCTTTTCTAGGATGCCATCTGGGTTGTGTAATGCACCGGCTACATTTTAGCAGTGCATGATGGTCATTTTTACCGACATAGTAGAGGACATTTTGGAGGTGTTTATGGACGACTTCAGTGTTGTAGGTGACTCGGTTGATGAATGTTTGAAAAATCTTAATCGAGTGTTGGACTGTTGTGAAGAAACCAACCTTGTACTTAATTGGGAGAAATGCCACTTCATGGTTAAGGAGGGCATAGTTCTTGGCCATAAAATTTCAGAGCATGGTATAGACGTGGGCAAAGCAAAACTTGAAGTGATGTCAAGGCTCCATCCCCGTACTTCAGTCAAGGGAGTTAGAAGTTTTCTTGGGCATGCAGGGTTCTACCGGAGATTTATAAAAGACTTTTCGAAGGTAGTGAATCCCTTGTGCAAGTTATTGGAAAAAGATGACAAGTTCGTGTTCAATGAGGGATGTATGCAAGCTTTTGAACTTCTCAAGCACAAGTTGACTACCACTCCTATTATTACCGCACCCAGTTGGAGCTTACCTTTTGAGCTCATGTGTGACGGGAGTGATGTTGCGGTTGGGACGGTTTTGGGTCAAAGAGTGAATAAAATGTTTCATCCGATATACTATGCGAGCATGACAATGAATGATGCTCAAGTGAACTACACGATGACTGAAAAAGAGCTTTTGGCTATTGTGTTCACAATGGAAAAACTTCGGTCGTATCTCATGGGCACCAAAGTCATAGGTCATACCGGTCATGCCGCACTCCGTTACTTGACGACGAAGAAGGATTCCAAAGCTAGATTGATGCGATGGGTCTTGTTACTTCAAGAGTTTGATTTGGAAATTGTGGACCGGAATGGTTGTGAAAACCAAGTGGCGGACCATTTGTTCCACTTGGAGGAGGAGGGGAGGCCTCGTGATGGCCTAGAGATCAATGATCCATTTCCCGATGAGCAACTCCTTTCTGTGTCGATGAATGGTATGCCATGGTTTGCAGACGTTGCAAATTTCCTTGTGACTGATATAATCCCGTGTGAGCTCTCTTCTAACCAAAGGAAGAAGCTCACACGGGATAGTTTGGATTTCTATTGGGATGAGTCGTACTTGTTCAAGATTTGCACGGATGGTGTGTTCCGGAGTAGGAGCAATTGAGTATCTTAGAGGCTTGTCATTCCTCTATGGTCATTACAGTGGGGCGAGGACCACTTCGAAGGTTCTTAGGTATGGGTTTTTCTGGCCAACATTGTACAAAGATGCAAGTGAACTTGTGAAGAGACGCAACAAATGTCAATGAGTGAGTGGAATTTCGAAGAAAGATGAGATGCCTCTCAATACCATTCTTGAAGTTGATATTTTTGATGTGTGTGGCATTGATTTCATGAGCCCGTTTGTTAGCTTGTGTGGGAACACATACATTCTAGTGGAAGTTGACTATGTTTCAAAGTGCGCTGAAGCCATGGCTTTACCCAAAAATGAGGCCCGGAGTGTTGTTACATTTCTCAAGAAGAGCATTTTTACAAGGTTTGGCACTCCTCGAGCAATCAAAAGTGATTGGGGGTCTCATTTTTGCAATAGAGCTTTTGACACTTTGCTTTCAAAGTTTGGTGTCAATCACAAAGTTTCTACCCCTTATCATCCTCAGGCGAGTGGCCGAAGTCTCAAACGGGGAAATCAAGAGTATATTGTCAAAGATGGTCAATGCAAATATGACCGATTGGTTAAAGAAATTGGATGATGCTCTATGGGCTTATAGGACTGCTTACAAGACTCCGATTAGTATGTCTCCGTACCGGTTGGTGTTTGGAAAAGCTTGACATCTACCGGTTAAGTTAGAGCACAAGGCCATGTGGGCTTTGAGAAAGCTGAATCTTGAATGGGATGTGGCAGCAAATCTTTGTGTGGAGCAGCTTAATGAACTTGATGAATTTTCATTCCATACCTAATACAGTTTTTCCTTGTATAAGGACAAGATAAAGTACATTCATGATAAGTATGCTCGTGTCAAGGAGTTCAAAGTGGGTGATTTGGTTCTCTTGTTCAATTCACGGTTACGTCTGTTTCCGGGAAAGCTTAAGCCGAAATGGAGTGGACCTTTTGAAGTGGTGTTTGTGACTTCGTTTGGTGCACTTGAATTGAAAACAAAAATAGAGAGGTCTTCATATTTAATGGGCATAAAGTCAAGCATTACCTTGGGAAGAATGATGATAGCCACGTGGTGGCACTGATCCTCCATCTAAAGTGATTTGATGGTAATCTGCGTCGTGTCGTGACGTTAAATCAAGCGCTTCTTGGGAGGCAATCCATATGTCTTTCTTTTTGTTTTTCTTTTTAGTATAGGTTTTGCTTTTTGTCTAATTGGTTGTGAGATGTGTGTAGGATTGTTTTAATGCAGTGCAGGACTTAACTGGAAAAATGATGCACTCTCTGAAGTTTGGACAGCTGCCGCAATGTATTTTTCGCGACCACAATGACCTTGTTGCGGGGGAAAAATTTCATTGTGGTCCGTAGTGTTGAATGGTAAAAAGTGGTGGTTCTTTGAAAATTGGCATCACGGCCGCAATGCATTTTATGCGGTCCGCGGTGCCCCACCGCGGTCGTAGAGCATTTCTTGCGGTCCGCAGTGACTGTCTCCCGAGTGCTTTATGTTTTTAAGTACTGCGGACCGCGGTGCATTTCTTGTAGTCCGCGGTGGGTAGGTACAGTAGGTCCCAGGTCTTTTTTCTATAAATAGGACCTCAGGCCCTCATTTACCCATTTCGCTCATTTTTGCTCTAAATAGTAAAAAGTACTATCCATCCTAGCCCTAAGCACGAAATTCAAACATTGTATCTCAATCATCTGTGTGCATCTTATCTCTGGTACTTCAAATTCTTCCTAATCTTTAATTTTGTTTTATTTTATTTTAGTTTTTTAGTTTTTATTTCTTTTTCTTCCCCTTTTCTTTCAACTTTTAGCTTAAGGTTGCATAATATGTTTAGATTAGGGTTAATTATTTAAATAAAAGTGATTGAAAACCTAGGGGATCAATAATACGTAAAAATTAGTCTAAAATGTGAAAAAACTGAAACCCTAGGTTGGTGTTGCTAGGTTAAACCTACATCGACCGCAATGGTTTTTGTGCGGTCTGCGGTGCCTCTCCACGGTCCACAATGCCATTTTATGCGGACCACAGTGGTGAAACTTCAGAAAGTTGAATATTAAGGACCGTGGCCGCAATCAATTTTTCTCAGTCCACGATACCTTACCGCGTCCGCAGACCATTTCTTGCAGTCTCTAGTGCCTGGAATCAGAGAGTGGGTATTCTAACCCCCACCTCAATGCGGACCGCAGTTTCATTTTGTGCGACCCCCGTGGTCTCTTTGCAGCTGCATTGCATTTTATACGGTCTGCAGTCTGCTGTGTGCAATTATTTTCTTCTCTGTCTGCAATTATTTTCTTCTATAATTCTTCTAATATTGTGATACTAGCAAGATTTAACTAAATTCCACTTGCAGAAAATGGTTAAATCACGAGGCGGTGGTGGAAAACAAAAGGGAAAGGAGAGTCCTCCCGGGATAGGGGACAAGGTATGATCAGATTGACCCCCAAGTCCGGCAGGCAATTAAGGAAACCAGAAAGTCAATAAAAGCTGTGGATGGAGCTGTTTCATATTTGGTAAGTGAGTATTTTCCCTCCTAGGAGGCATCTGACTCCGAGTCAGTGCCGGAGTATGTTCTTTACTGGCCGGAGAGGCGTAGATTGAGAGATACACCTCCGGGCACTCCTACTGCTCAAGCTTCAGTTGCAATTTCTTCTGAGTTATCTGAGGGCACAATTGAGGGCAGTGTCAGTACAACATCTACTTCATCATCCGGAGAAGATCCCATCGACGATGAGGTTCCGGATGAAGAGGGTGGGGGAATGCCACAACCCGGGGTGTGGAGAGAACTAGAAACCCCGAGGTGTGGCAAAGAAGATTTGTCAGTGAGATCCTGAGAGTGGTGGCCCAAGAGCAAGTTGATACTTGAATGGAGATTCATTGACAATGATCTTCTGCCTCACAACACTAATATGCAGAGGCAATTCAAACAGAGACCTGGCTGGGGCTATTTCACAGGCAACGTTGAGGAGGCAAATGAGCACCTAGTGAAGGAGTTCTACACTAATGTTGCCCACATAAAAAAGGGCACGAAAATGAATAAGGTGCGAAACTTGATAGTGAAATTTGATGGGAAGATAATCAATGACTACCTGGGCTTTCCGGAGGAAGATGAAATATTATACCTAGAAAAGGTGGAATTGGGTGAGGATTCCCGTCTGTGGTTAGCAGAGTACTTGGCAATCCAAAGTACAACCCCAACATGGTTGACAGTAGGAGTCCAAATATTGAGGAGAAACCTGAACTTCGAGGCAAAAGGGTGGGAGACCTTTGTGTCCAGCAGGCTAGACCCCACCACTCATGAGAACTCTCTTCCTATCTCCCGGGCTATATTGGTGGCTTCTATCATGGCGGGATACCCGATCAACATCAGGAATGTTATGTCCAAGGTGGTTACATGGGTTGTGAATGAAGGTGATATATCCTACCCCTTCCCACATTTCCTGACCATGTACTTTGAGGATCAAGCTGTGGAGAAAAGGAAGTTTGATGTGAAGGTGAAACCAAAGGAACCCTTCTCCTAGTACAACCTCAAGGGTGATGACAACCCCAAAGATCTAAAAGGCAAAACCACTGATTCTACTGGCCAGTATGAAGAGCCAGTAGTAGTAGCAGCTTCTTCTCAGCCTCCCTCAACTACACCAGATATTGCCCCAGGTCCCTCTACTTCCACCACTCCAGATATTTCCTCATCCACAGCCTACCCTTTGACTTCCCACTATTTGAGCCAAGCCCTTGCTAGTATCAACAACTAGATACAGACAACTACTTCTAAGCAATCTGCGCTTTCTAGATTTGTGGCAGCCCAGTCCGTACTCCCACAGCCACAGGTTCCACCCTCAGTGGAGAAAACTCTCAAGGAGCATATGGACAACCAAAAGAAGCTCCCATAGAACTAGCAGTTGATATTGGAGGCTATAGGTACTCATGGGAAAGTATTGAAGGAGTTCAAAAAGGAAACAAAAAAGCTAAGAAAGACTCGAGCATCAAAGGAGCTGAGGGGAGAAGTGGAGAAGATGAAGGATGCTGATCACTTGTCATTGGATATGCTATTGCATGACCCAGTTCCAGTAGCCCAGCCTGAGCCGGAGCAGGAGTTAGAGAGGCCAGCAAAGAGAAAGAGGGTAATTCCCCGAGCTGATGATGTAGTGATAGAGCTGGAGGACCCGTAGGGAGGTTCCTCTATCCAGCCTCAGGACCCAGTACAGGCCCAGGTCCCTGTGCAGACAAAGGTTACAGGGATCCAGTTACTGGTTCCCAAGCAGTCTGAGGACCCCGGGACCCAGGCTCATGATCCTATGTAGACGGAAGGTCAATAGGGAGTTTTCTTTACTCTCTATCTTATTTTGATCTAATTTTGGTTAGTTAGCATTGAGGACAATGCTAGCTTTCATTTGAGGGGTTAACCCTATTTAGATGATATGGTGTTGTAAATATGATACTATTTTCTTTTTATTATGCTTTGATTTTCAATATGGTGTTGTAAATATGATACTATTTTCTTTTTATTATACTTTGATTTTCACTTTTGATATGTACATAATTTTACCATTTTATTTCACTTTTCATACTTTGCAACTTTGATCTGTATAGAAAGTTACTTTCTGATGTATATATTCATTCCCCCTTAGGTATATTCATCTAAATCCCCTCTTGCACATGTTTATTCTACTTTCCGCATTTTTTTTTCATAGCTTCTTATTTCATTTTGGTAGATTCTTATTTTGAGTTTTGCATTCAATAAGCCTTTGGTTTTCTTAATGCCATGGTTCTTTACAAAGGTAGAATTTGTGTAAACCGAGTGGCTCTTCCCGATGATGGATGTCATGACAACCTTCTTAAGGGTTTGAGTCTGTTTTCTTTTTCTTTTTGCGTAAATAGTAGTTAGTGAGTAATGGTGCCTCAAGAAATGCTTCACTTGGTCATAGCACATTTTCCTTTGATCTTATGGTCAAAAACAAATTGTTGTGTATAAGATAGTGACAGTTGTGACCTTGAGACTCTTGTGTTGGCCGATTCATCAAATGTTTTTTTGGGACCATTCGTGTTGCTCAAATCCCAACTAAAGTTGTTGTAAACCCCCAACTCTGTCTCTTTAGCAATCCTATAGCTTGTGTAGTGAGAATTTGAATTGCAAGTTCAAGTCTCGTGCCATTAGTCTAAAACTTGCCCTGAATATTTGTCTAGGCAAAATCCTAAGTGTAGTTTGACTTGAGAAGTGATTATAGGCTCTCCTTGATCCAAATGGTACCTTAAAAACTTCCATAGCCTACTAATGATAATATCCCTAGTCAACTCTTTTGATCCATAGCATTTTTTCTTGCAAAAACTATGATACAATCCTTTACCCGTTCTAAAAAGACCCTCTCTTGGCACCCGATCTTTCCTTAGCACAAGGCAAAAATATAAGTTTGGGGGGAGAGACGAGGAATGCAACAAAATGGTAAAAGGTACAAAATGAATAAAAGGAAAGGCAATGAAAAAGAAAGAAAATCAAAAAGTCAAAAAGAATGAACAATGCAGAAGAAGTGAAGGGATTCAATAAAAGAAAAGAGATGAAAGGTGCAGAAAGTTTATAAAGGAGACAAATGTTTGAAAAAAACAAGAAAGGGTGACAGTGTATCTCTCTATCCCCTAAGAAAGAAGTAAATGACTTAAAAACCAAGAGAATGTATGCCAAAAATGAATAAATGAAGTGCTTAAGGGGAGATGGAACCTACTTAGACCAAATATTTCCTACCATAAACCAAAAGTCTTCACTATATCTCCATAAAAGGCCCATATGATCTTGAGTTGAATGAAGCTTACATTAGTGGTGACTCACATAAGGGTCAAGCTTATGGTACTTAGAGCCGGACTTGTGACTTTTCTTTGAGAGAGATAAGTGTGTCTTCCACAATCCTCTTTTTGAGTGCTACAACCTAAAGGTGAGGTTTGCTTAGGAAAATTAAAGATGTATGAGTTTGGGTTCCACAATGATCAAAGTAGTAGAAACAGTTTCCTTCATGGGTTGAGTCAATTCTTGATGCTCTTATGTCACACTAAAACCATGGTGCTTAAAAGGTTGAATGTTGTTAATAATTCATCTGATTTGAGGGCAATTGTTAGTCCCAATTGATGCTAGATGAGGTCACTTTAGGTCAGCTGAATTTTCTTGTTTTATCCCTAAGGAGGTAGGAACTATTTTGTTTGCTCTAGGATAAGCAAAAGCTTAAGTTTGGAGGAGTTGATAACTAGGGATTCTAGTTCTTTTTACACTCTTTTTACTTGAGTTTTGGATTAAAAATGTATAAAAATAGTACCAAAGGCTTACATGTTGTACTTGTTTGCAGGGTTTGGTAAAAAAAGTGACAAACAGTCAAAACCAGCTAAAAAGGAGTGAAACATGTGCAAGTACCACAAACAAGTCAAAGCACAGCTGCAACAGACCCACCGCGACCACAATCCATTTAGTGCGGTCTGCGATGAGGAGATTCGGAGAGGTGCAAATTTTGGAAGCTCAAGCACTGCGGCCGCAACCCATTTTATGTGGAACGCAGTAGCCTCTTCATGGCCGCTATCCATTTTATGTGGTCCGCGGAGAAGGGAATAAGAGAGTTGGTAGTTTGGACTATTGAAGCCAGTGTGGTCCGCAAAGCATTTTATGCATACCGCAGTAAATCCACCACGGCCGCGATGCATTTTATGTGGCCCGCGGTGGCCAGATTCAGAGAATAGAAAGTCAAGCCAAAAAGCCTCATCGCGGCCGCGGTGCATTTTCCGCGGTCCGCAAAACCTCCATCAGGGGTTTTTTTGTCCAGAAAATTTGGCCTAGTATAAATACTTTCTTTTTACATTTTTAGGGTATCTTTTGTAATTTGTTAGAGTCCAGAGCACGTGAATGGCTGTTTTGTTCCATTTTGAGTATTTGTAGCTACTTTAACACTAAATCTTCATTATCTTAGTTTGTAATCAAATTATATGGGTTATTCTTCAACTATTTATCTGTTTTCTTCCATTATTATGAGTAGCTAGACCCATTAGCTAGGGTTATAGCTCAACCCTAGAGTGGGTATTTGATGGGTCTTTTGTTTTAAGGCTTAGGTGTTTAGGGGTGTTTGATATTTGGACGAATTTGTGTTCTTCATGTTGAATTAGTGGTTGCAAACACTAATTTGTGCCTATTTGACTTGGGTTCTTCTTGAAAAAAAGAGCTTGAGCCTAGGAAAATCAGTCCAACAAGAAATTGGGGTGTATTCAAGAGATTGATAGCCCCAATTAAAGGGTTAAACCAAGAGATAGTAATACCTGACTTGAGCATATATTACTTGCACAATTTTTACACCTAATTGGTCTTGAGAAAGTCAAGTAGGGCAAAGTCACATAAGCTATCGAGAGGTATAGAGTGAGTAGTTCTGTGCATTAGATATATCGTAATCCCCAACATAATGGCTTTGCCTTAGACTTTGGATCCCGTCAAGTATTCACCTAGGAGAGAGTCACTTCCCTAGTGCCTCTTTAACCATTTAGAAAACCTTACAAGCATTTCACTCTTAGTTTAATTTAGCATCTTATTAGTATAAAATTAGAAGTAACTACTGAACAAATATGATTGGAAGTGCAATTAAGAGCACTACGCATTGCTAATTTAGATAGCAATCCAAACCCCAATCAATTTAGCCCCTTGTGGATTCGATCCCGACCATCTCAGGTAAAAGCTGCTTCGACCACTCTTGCCACTTTGTAGTGGTGTAGGGTTGGCACCTATCACACTTCCAACTCAGACCACTTATTCCTGCATCTGGGGGCCTCTTTCGGCTTCTGTGGAACTCGCACCTGGGGTCTCCCTTCCGCAAGTGTGGAAACACCAGCAGAATCACACCAGCAGTCTTCATCAACTCTCCAATAGCAAAAACCAATATGTCAACCATCCGAATCACACCCGAGGCCCTCGAGACCTCAACCAAAAATACCAACAAGTCAAATATCAACATACGAACTTAGTCAAACCTTCAGAATACTCAAACAACATCAAAACACCAAACCACCCTCGGATTCAAGCCTAAGAACTCCTAAACTTCTAAATTTTGCAAACGATGCCGAAACCTACCAAACCTCGTCCGAATGACCTAAAATTTTGTACACATGTCACAGATGACACTATGAACCTATTACAACTTCTAGAAATCCATTCTGACCCGACATCAAAATTTCTACTACCGACCGAGAAACGCCAAATTTTCAATTTTGCCAATTAAAACTTAAATCTACCACGGACCTCCGAATTACATTCCGGACGCGCTCCCAAGTCCAAAATTACCTAATGGAGATAACCAAATTATAAGAATCCAAATATGATATAGAACACTAAAAAGTCAAAACTTGGTCAAACCACTCAAATTTAAAGTTTCAAAATGAGAATTGTTCTTCCAAATATATTCTGATTATCTTGAAAACCAAAACTGACGATTTACATAAGTCATAGTACATCAAACGGGGATAGTCATGCCCGAGAAATGGAGAGCAAAGTGAAAATGCTCAAAACGGCCGTTCAGGTTGTTACTTTTTCCCCCACTTAAACATATGTTTGTCCTTGAACGTGCCCAGAGTTGTTCCAAAAGCCAACAAACCACTATATAACCTTACCATGAACATAAAAGGGGGGTGATACCATGTAACCCGATCCCATATGGGTCTAATAGCATAACATAACTGAAACTTTGCAATCCAGCCTAGCCCATATACCTTAGAACCGAATTTCCACTTCCGAAATTATCTATAAGATCAGAATTTCATATCAATGCACTGTATAAGTCCGAACAAGCTGTATCAAACAATACGTAATCCAAGATGTAATTACATGATATACCGCATAACTCAAACACTCATAGCGATAACTTCTAATCACAATAGCTGCTCAAAACAACCCAATTCTGATAATAAATCTCTTATCAAACAAAGCCTTGTTCCAATACTTTCGTATACTACCAATGATTAAAGAAACACACAGAAATCATAAACATTACTCTGATCAACCAGTCATGGAGTTCCTCTGCCGAATTTCGATATTATCCTTCCAACATGCTGAAATCGAATCTGATGGTATTCATCCTAGGTCCAATGACCTCATCTCATCCAACACAACTACTCCAATGACATGACATATCAATACCATCTTAAGCCACAACCCGTGCAAATCAGCGCACCAATAAGCAACAGTCCAAATGTACTCAAATTATGGAAAATGCCACAAATGAGAGATCTGTACCGCAAGCTCCCCAGTACCACTACAACAGGATGATAAGAACCCATCACACACCGTAGAACCAGAACCCACGAATCTAACCCGAAGGATCATACCTTCACATAACTCCACTACAACGCGTGACCCTATCCAAAGACTGTCCACATGAAATACCTCAAGCCACCATGATCAAAATCATCAACCCTGTACAATTTGATGTCTAGTACTAAAAGTGAATCACCATATCCATGGAGAAGTAAACGACGCAATGCCATACCAGCCCGAAAGAACATATCCAATGCGCAATCAGTCATGCAACACCCAAATACCCATCTCACTCAAATTCCACTATGACGACGAAATAGAACCATGTCATTTGTGCATCAAATCAATGAATCAAAATCTCGCGTAGCTCACAAGAGTAACTCACAAACAAATCTCGGGACACAATAAGCTTATCAACAACCGAATGGCACATCTCTCAACAATATCAATTCGGAGTCAACAAAGCCGACTCGATGCATAACACACATCCATATTGGCCTACCAATGAACCCCTTATCAAGGAGTTCCTGAAGCCGCTCCTTCAAATCCTTTAACTCCATTGGTGCCATACGATATAGTGGACTAGAAATGGGTTGAGTGCCCGACACCAAATTAATACCGAAATCAATAACCCTTTCCGGCAGCATGCCCAACAAGTCTGTAGGAAACACATCCTGAAAATCCTCACCACAGAGACTAAATCAATGGTAGGAGTCTCTGCACCGACATCCCTCACAAAGGCCAAATAAGAAAGACAACCCTTCCCAACTATCTGTTGGGCCTTCAAAAATGAAATCACTCTACTAGCAACATAATTCGTCGAACCTCGTCACTCCATCCGTGGAACCCTTGTCATGGCCAACGTCACTGTCTTAGCGTAACAGTCCAGATTAGCACGATACGGAGACAATGAATCCATACCCAATATCATATCATAATCCACCATACTAAGCAATAAAAGATCCATTCGGGTCTCCAAACCCCTAAAAGTCACCACACAAGACTGATATACGCGGTCCACGATCATGACATAACCCGTTTATGAGAACTCCCAGTCTCCAAATCCATAAAGAACACGAATCACCATATCTGATCCCAACTCCCCGCCCGTACATCTAACTCACATCTGATACTCGATCATTCCACGAGGGATACTCCTATAATTCTTCTGTGCCACCAAGCAAACTCGAATATCAACAGTCGATCAAACAAGAGAGTGCCACAATACTAATGAAGTATCATGCACTCAAACACATCCCCTTTCTGAAATTTATACCTTCATCAAGCCACACCAAATTAGTAATATGATTTACCTAGTCATCTGCAACTGGCCATGCTGCCTAAGAATTTATGACCCTCCTTTCAAAACTGAATCGTGACCTTACACATGCAAATCTCAACCCTACACAACATAGTGCATATACCTGTCATCCTATGATAAACATGAGAACTTCATATCTATTCCGAGACACAAACAACTACGTACTCAACTAGCCAAGAATTTTCCATTTGATCCCAGCTAAAAAAATCACTATACATCACATGCTCCTCATGCCAGTAGGAAATATACATCTCTAACCGTTGTAGAAACCACCAAGAACTCTCTGAATCCCATTTGCACAAAACCAAACCGTCAGGACTGGGTCCTTCTAGCTCAACCAATCTACGCAGGTCACCAAAAAACCCATGAGCATTGTCACGAGACACCTGTAGAAACTCATTACCTCATAAGCACCCAAAGATCTAATAATATCCCTTACCATGCCGATCCGACCTACTACCAACCTGTCCTATTTATCTAAGTTCCTTCTGAATTACCTTTGAATTGATATTTCTCCTTGCCATAATACCATAATCCTCAACCTAGACTCACCACACGAGACCCATGCATAAAACCACATCGTCTAAGGCTAATAAGCAGCTGAATACTCTTTTAAATACCCCTAAAAGCATCGTATTCAAAATACTTATCCTGAGGAGACTCTCCATTGTAAATCTCAGTTTCTAGACAAATACACATCCTGAAGATCACAGTTATTACATATAAATCTTTAATCTGTTAAAACCATTCTCGATAGTCATCCACTCTACTCAGGTTTCAATTAAACTGATCAAACGAGCCGAATGACTCGCGCCCTATTAGTACAGCACCACCGAAGGAAGTAACCCCACCTTAATGTAACTAGATAGATTTATGCTCCATGCACATTACATACTTCGCCAATAACACTAAAGTCATTCCGTGATTCTCATGCACCTATAAAGAATAACACAACCCTTATCTAAAGTTTCCTTTACTCAATTCATCCTCGATCTCAACGTTAGTAAGCCACAAATGATTCACCAGTATACTTTAAAATGAAACTAATTCGACATTTAGCCGCACAAATAACTTATCAATGGCAAACTCCCCCACTTATCTCAAAGTCATAGTTCAAAACACACAGTAACTCATAATGCCCATACTGTACTACTGCCATAATACCATAGTGAGAATAAACTAAATTCTCCATAAGCTCGTGCAACATAAATCATCTAGTACTTCGAGTCATCTGCAAATCTCGCATTCACCCTCGTAACAGTCACGACAACTCACATACGCGATCCAAACTCAAACTGCAGCACATATAATTTACTGGTAAATGAGGACTTGCTACAAAATAACATAGGGATTCACATGCCCTCAGGATGCCCAGTGGGAGATAACCCACCTGCTTCACCTCAAGCTAACTGTTACACCCCACATTTTTCGTATGTGAAAGTACACCATAAGTAAATTGATGAAAGTCGGGAAATGAGTTATTACATCCTGTGTTCTCGTACGTTAAAGTTTTGTCGTAAGTTAATCAACAAAAGTTTGGGAATGAGATTTATTTTGGGATTATAAGCATAATGCTATTTCAAACAAGTAATAAGTAAATTCGTGAAGGTGAGAAGGTAAGTGAATCGAAGAAAATAAGTTTCATCAAAGTTTGGCAATTTGGGATAAAATACGGTCCGAGCTATAATACCTGATATTTATGGACTAGTACCATATAAGGTACCACATGACCATGATAGTGAGGTGTATAAGGTGTGTTAAAAGTGAGTAATATTTTAATTAATTTGAAATAATTATTAATTATGTGGATAATTATGAGTTTTTAAGTGGGAGATTAACTTGTAAATTAAATTTATGGACAATTAACTAAGAACGATTTGGATAAATATTAGGGGGACAAACATCCACGTGGGATGTCAAAGTCTTGGCAGTAAATTGCCATTTAATTAAGTTATTAAGGAGGTGGTGGCAAGAAAATTTAAGACATGGCACCATATCTGTCATTCGTGTGTCTTGGATTCGGTTGAAAGACTCTTGAGTTCACAAAAAAATGAATTCACTTCATTTTCAAAGTTACGGCTTCAGCAAGAGAGGATATATAATATTATGATCAAACTTACAAGTATGAAGACATTTTTCATCTACCAAGCAACGAATTTTCAGCAAAAAGAAGTTATACTACGTAATGTTATAGATACGGGATTGTGCGATTCGGAGGGAGCACGATACAATCTTTTTCAAGAATATCATACGAATTTTTCCTTGCTCCGATATTGTCGTCACGTGTTTTGTCGCAATTAACGTGTGTTAGAGGGATTTTCAAGAGAATCAACTCGGGTATGTTAAGGCTATCACTTATTTCTTTTGGCATGATCCATACGATACAAATAAAACGAGAAATTGCACAACTTCCATAAATGACTCTATTCATAGCAATGCTAGAGATGCTTATGTTCTTAATTCCCCATGTGTCATATTATTCTATCATCTGTTCATGGATCTCAAAAATACATTAGTTGGTGAAGTTTATTTCATGATATTAATCAAAGGTATAATGGTCATATGGCGTACTGAGATATTTTATTAACGTATTTCATATGCATTTCATGCATTTATACATGCACGTTGACCCATGACCAGATGGCATTATATATATATATATATATATATATATATATATATATATATATATATATGGGGGATATGAGAAAGTTTATGGCATTACATACGCACCACCACCTGATCAGCTAGTATACGTTGATGATATAATGGGATGACCTCAGAGGCCTGATGATGTTATGAAACATGTAACTATGCATGACATAACATTCATACGCATACGCATGACACTATAATTATTTCATGAACTACAGAGTTATCCAGACTTACAAGTTGAGTTATTTACTCTATATTTCTTCCATATTTATTATGTGCCTTACATACTCGGTACATTATTTGTACTGATGTCCCTTTTTTCTGGGGTTTCTGTGTTTCATGCCCATATGTATAGAAAGACAGGATGAGAGTCCTCCAAGAAGGCTATCAGCTCAACGGAAGGTATTGGTGCACTTCATTTGCTTCGGAGTTGCTTATTTGGTCAGTATAAATAGGACATGTATTAATTAGTATGGCGGGGCCCTATCCCGACATTTATGACATTTATGTAATCTTAGAGGCTTGTAGACTGATCACGCTCAACTGAGTCTCACAAAAGACTATGCGGGCATTGCAAATATAATCTGAGTATTGTAGCCAAGAGTCGAACCACAGAGAATTAACCCACCAATTACCACTGTCAGATTTACTCAATTCCCACAACCTGTTTCCTCAAACTTTCGGATTCATAATTGTTGATTATCTAACAACTAATACTGAAAATAATAAATACTGAAAAGTAACTACGCTTGTGTGAGCACGTGATTTTTGCTCTCGCGACAACTACTCCCAAAAAATTATAAAATAAAATAGTTTTGTTATCACATTCGAATGGATTGTGTGTTATCTTTCTTTAGCATCTTGTATGTGCATTTATTTGTTTAAACTAATTAAAATACAAAAA
>MU755680.1:512722-535681 GCA_026770625.1 Nicotiana glauca | reverse complement strand
TGAGCACTAACTTGAACTATTAATTGATTTTATTAAGTCTGAATTGGTTATAGCTGTTAATTCTAGTTGTAGGATTCGAAGGGAATTGGGAATTTGAAGAAAAAGTTTGAAAGTGGTCTAAGGGTTGATCTGTCAGGGGATATTAGTGGACCACTTAGTTTAATACAATGTTTAATATACCTTTAAGGTCAGGAAACAGAAGTCACATGGACACCATTTTTACAGATTTATGAGGTTTTGAATAGGAAAATAGGTTGGCCATACCCCTATGTTTTAATAAAGAAAGAAACATGTCATTGGTGCTACTGACTAATGTTTTAATATTCTGAGTGGGTAATTCAGGGAATATTATGGGTGAAATTGGGTTTAATAATGATTTGAAGAGCTGGTAGGTCTATTTTGAGCATATAAATAGGAACACTTTGGATAGAATGAAGGAGGTTTTTTTTTCTTTGCCTTAAGAAATCAATTTGAGAGCTTTGACTCAGTTCTTTTGAGAGTTAGAAAAGACATAGAGATACAAACATCCTTTTGGAACCAATTTGAGAGGGAAAATCAGTTTTGAGTGCTTTGAGTTATTTTCAGTTGTGAGGGAGATACTATTCTGTGGAGAAACACTGCTCCATTGATCTCCAGATAAAGATTTGAGTTCTAGATACTGGTTCCTACCCCTCTTTGATTGTCGAACCTGTCCTGAAGTCTATCCACTCTTCTTTTGGGTGTATTCGAGTCTAGTCGAACTTGTTTTGGTTGTTTGCTGTTGTTACTGGTTTTACGATTCATTTTGTGTTGCTGAAGTGTGTTCCTGGGTTAAAAGTTGGTTTGTGATATTGATTTGAGTTGGATTCATTGATGTTGCCCCTGCTGTTTGTTACTGTTGCTGCTAACCTTTGTTTCTTCTCCATCTTTATTCTAAATACCAGGTATACTTCTTCGAATCATTTTGGTGTAGCTTTGAATTGAAGTCTACTTCTCCAGGTGTTTCACCAGATGTGTGTTCATCTGAATATGGTCTGCAGCTCATAATTCAATAGATGTTAGCTAATTAGATGTTGTTGATGTTATTTATTTATTTTAGCTAATCAGATTTGTTTCGTATTATATGAACAATAAATATACATGGACTGTAACTAGGGACTGCTGAACTGTATGATCATGTTAACATCCTATTAATTGCTCATTAGAATTTGTTAAGTTGTTGGTTTGTTTCACCACATCAATTAATGCTAGAATTTGTTTTAACGTTCATGTGTTGGATGGCGGATTAGGTAGTTAGTTAGTGATGAAATTCAATTGAAAATAGAAGCATTAGAATGTTTGAGTTTGGAATTATTATATTTGTAATTACATGAAACCACGTACACTTGGAAAATTAACTAAAAGGGGGGGGGGTGACTGACTCGTTTCATTGATTCATTTCTAGGCTCAAATAAATTTCATAATGGGAAATGTGTATAATTAGTTAGTTGTTGCTAATTTTAGAATAAGTTCATGAGTTTGTCCAATTGCCCTTTGTTAAACCTGACTGATAACATTGGGCCTAAAGGCTGTCTATTGAAGCCCGATTCGAATTTAATTGTGTTTCACTCTTACTGGGTTGAGCTTGAGGCCCAAAGGCATTGCTGGATTTTGAATAAAAGTCAAGGACTTAAAAATAGTAGTGTTTGAACCAAAATAAATAATTAGGGCCCTTTCTAGAGGCAAGAACAATAAATAGACGAATCACAGTCACTTTAGGACTTGCCCTTTTTAAATATAAAAAAATGAGACGAGCGTCGCTAAACAAAATCCATAAATTATGGGGCCCTCATTAAATGTATATATTAAAATCCTTAGAATTCGGGATGGGCCGTTTAGCGAATTTCACGACCTTTCCCAGAATAATAATGCGTTAGATTCTTTAGGCGCGATTTTAACAAAATTACATTCCTAAACTCGGGTACACATTTATGTGACCCAAATCCAAATCTCAACGGAGTTGAAATGTGTCAACAACTACGGGTGCATTGATTGCGACGTGGTTCGAAACGCGTTTTCACGACATTGCAATTCTACTACTAATAATAATAATAATAATAAGAGCGGTTTAAAGTTAATAAAAACACGTAAGTTATAACATATATTAAATTCAGATATTTAACCATTACAACAATTTAAGCAACCGTGCTAGAACCACGGGATCCGGGGGTGCCTAACACCTTCCCCCGGGTCAACAGAATTCCTTACTTAGAATTTCTGGTTCGCAGACTTCACTTTGAAAGTCGAAAATTTCCTTGATTTGGGATTCAAGATAAACCGGCGACTTGGGACACCAAAAGCCAAACCTTTCCCAAGTGGCGACTCTGAAATAAATAAATAATCTCATTCCGAATAATGTCACTTAAATTGGAAAAACTCTCTCATACACATTTTCCTCCCGGGGGTAGGTGCGCAAAAAGGAGTTGTGACAATTGATGCATTCATTTGCGTAATTGTTGAAAAAGCCATTTTCAAAGAAGTTTAAATTGAGCTAAAAATGTTTTAAGAGATTTTACCGCTTCACTGCTTTCTTACTGGTTTTTGAACTGCTTCTATACAACATCTCGATTGGCTTTATTATATTTCTTGCCTTCAATCTTTATTTACATTTGTTACTCACTGAGTTGGAGTACTCACTTTACTCCCTACACCTTGTGTGCAGATTCAGGTATTTATGCATTCGGTAGTGGGTTTTGGCTGATCGGAGGCATAGTTATCGAAGTTTAGCAAGGTGGTTGCCGATGTTCGCTGCACCACTTTTCTCCCTCTTCGTTCATTAGTCCTGTTTTGTATATTTCAGACCTTTTAGTTGTATTTATACTCTGATAGATGCTTGTGCTTGTGACACCTCGGTTTGGGCTGTATCGGGTTGTACTTTCGCTAATATTTATCATTAAATCATATATAGACTGCTTATGTAATGTTTAATTGGTTTAAAAAGGTGAATTGGGTTTAGTTGGCAAGCCTTGTCTTCACGAGATGCGCCATCACGACCGGGTCAGGGTTTGGGTCGTGACAAGTTGGTATCAAAGCCTGGGTTACATAGGTCTCACGAGTCTTGAGCATGTTTAGTAGAGTCTCACGGATTGGTACGGAGATGTCTGTATTTATATTCGAGAGGCTATAGAACCATTAGGAAAACTTTACATTCTTAAATTCTTGTCGTGAGTCCTTGATTCAACTTGAAAAGTAACTTTTGAATTCCTTTCACTCGTTCGTATGCGCGCATGAGCGCTTAGTATCAGACGTGCCTTAATGGCTTATGATTCCCTGATCGAAGGGCAAGATGTGATCTCTGTGAGTTAATGTTGGGCCAGTCTGGAGGGCTTGAGGCCGGATCTTTGCCTATAGCTTGAGCACCAAGGTGCTGATTGTGTGAGCAAGTGTCTTCAAACTGATATGTTCGGTAGTGTCCCTATTAGTGGAAGTGATGGCTGCATGGCTATGTGATAAGTATGTTGTGACTATGAGATGTATTCTTATGAATTGGAAGCGACGAGGAGTGTCTGCTGGACGATAGAAGAACTAGTAGGTTCTTGAATTCCATCTTGTGAGGTATAGCCCCGAGTTATGGGTGTGCGGAGAGTCTTTTCATGGGTCCTAGTTGGGAGTGAAGTAAATTTCATGTTGTGGTATGAGTTCAGACTTAGGAAGGCTAAGTGACTGCATAATTTTTGTGACGGTGGAAGGTATACATGAATGTTAGTTGAAGACAAGGCAGGAGGGTTATCTCCTGCGAAGTGTTCCGAGGTTGTTTGATCGTCATGTGTCTTTTAGAAGGTCTCATGTGCAAGTGAAATATAAGTGTTGAAATTTGAATTTTGGATCACTTAAGAGAGTGGGATTAACTATTGCGAGAGTGAATGCGAGAATTGCAGAGACTTAAAATTATAGATGATTTGTGTTTCACAAGCTTATAAAGTATTTGAGTTTAATCTCACTATGTTATTGTGGCATTGATAGATTATAAGTGTTACGAGTTATTGAGTGTATTTTGATCTATGGCTTCGAGCCAAGTGGGGGAGTCTGCTGCTGATTAGTTGATTGCAGGGTTAGGTGCTATGTTGGTTCCAATTTGAGGTGTGTGGGTGAATCAGTTGTGGCTTGCGGAAATTGAGACCGAATATGGCTCGAGTAAAGGAAAAATTTAACAAGGATTATATTATGCTTCATAAGGTATGAGAATCACAGAATGTCTGGAGTTGTTGTTATTAAAGTATGATCAATGCATAGAGCAGGAAGTGGCTTGGTTGTATTGGGATGAGGTTGCATTCTACAGTGTTTGGAGTGCTAATAAGGCATAAGTTGTCCAATTTTTTTGATCGGGCTAATTGCGGCTTGAGGAGAGTGGATGACTTGCGAGAATGGTTCTAATGTGTTCAAGATTCTGCATATATCAATTGAGTAATCTAAAGTTGCATATGTGATTGGAAACTGAGTTTCATTGGGAGATGTCAAGACTTGTGGTATTTTTAATCAATTGTGGGGTTATGTGTATCAGTATAAGGAAGGTGAAGGTAACTGATTTAGATTCGCAGGGAATCTCTTCAGAGTAAAGCATTTTGAACGTGGTTCTTATGGGGATGTCTAATAAAGTATTCAACAGCTTATGAGCCTTAGACGGTGTGGCCTTATGCTTGGGTCCCGTGTGGTAAGTCTGGGACGAGGAATTGTGATGTTATAGCAAGAAGGAGTATCAAGTTGAAGGTAAAATAGTAGGAAACTCGGATAGATGGTATAGCTTGGTAATGAGTCGTATCGGTATGGTAAGGTTATGATTAGCTCTTTGGATGCCCTCGGGGTAATGAGTCTTTGTAGGTGTTTCGCGGCAATTCTTTTGGGTTTTAATGGCATGCGTACCTCGGTTGAGTTAGAAGGATTCAATCTTGATGAGTTAGTGTTGTGCGAATGGAATTAAGAAGTTCTTGGCTGGTGGAATGCATAGTTGCTTGCGTTTCGGAAGGGATATAAAGTTCTTATGGTTATCCTAGGATGGAATGGGTTATGCGGTATGCTGTAAATAATTGAGAGTTGCATGTGTACGGCTACGGTTCGGTTCTGATAGGAAGGTCATAAAATTTTTAGACAACACGAGAAGCTTCAGATGCTTAGAGGAATAATCTTCAGATGATTAACAAAATGGTATTGCTAATTGGGGTGATTTGATGAGGGTATATGCTTTAGGAAAGGCAATGTAGTTAAGTTGATGGTACTTCGGTAGTATTGTGGTGCTTCCTTGTTAGATTAACTGCTATTATTCGAGTTACTTGGTGGCATAAGGGAATTTTAGAATGTCTTTCGTGGAATGATTGGGTATTTGAGGTGTGGTATGCAATCGGGCTGTGGAATTAGGATTAGGTATGTTAATTCATGTGCCATGTGGATATGGAGACAGGGAAGTTTTCATATTCAGGATATGTTGTGGTTGTGAGTCGTGTGTATCAGCCTGCGTAGTGACTGTCCGGGTTTGAAGGCCCAAGGGAATCTTTTGTGCTTGGTATGTTAGATATTGGATGTGATATTGGGTTCAGACCGGTTGTCTCCATATTGTGTCATTGTGGACTATTGCGTTAAGGCGGCGCTGTTGGCTATGCCGGAAATGCCATGGGTCGAGTGGCGAGGTGCGATAGATTATGTGCTAGTAGAGTGGTTTTATATTTCGAAGACCCAACGGACAGCTGGGAAGGATTGTCTTTCTTATTTGGGCCTTCGTGATGGATTTTGGTGCAGAGGCTTCTCCCATTGAATTAATTTTTGTGGTGAGCGATTTTTCGGGCATGTCGCCGGGCAAGGTTGTTTATTTCTATATTGATTCGATGTCGGGCACCATATCGTATGGCACATGCGGAGTTATAAGAGTGGAATGATCAGTTTTAGGCTTCCTTGGTAAGGAGTTTATCGGCAGGCCAATGTGGATGCGTGTTCTAGCTTGAGTCGGCTTGGTTGGCCCCGAATTGTATAGTTGAGGGATGTGTTGATTTGACCGTCATTGAGCTTATTACTGATCTGGGGAGATCTATGAGTTACCTTTTTGCATTGCGAGACGTTACAATTTGTTGGTTATGGGCACATATAGTGCGATTCTATTAGGGTTTCGTAGTGGAAGTCGAGCGGGAAGAGTGATTGGGTGTTGCTCGTTGAAGGGGGTATTAGTTATGTCCTATCGGGTTTGCGTGGTATATGTTATTTGTTTCATCGTGGGTGTAATAATTTTCTTTGGTTCCAGATATCAAATTGTGCGTGGTTGACGATTTCGAGCATAGTGACTTGAGGTGTTTCATGTGGAGTAGTGTTTGGATAGGATCGCGCATTGCAGCGAAGCTATGTAGAGGTATGATCTTGCGGCTTAGATTCGTGAGTTCTATTTCTATGATGTGAGACGAGTTCTTATCCTTGTGTTGTGATGGTACTGGTGATCTTGAGGGACAACTCTTTCATTAGAGTCATTTTCATGATTTGAGTATGTTCAGACCATTGCTTATTGGTGTGTGTATTATGCCAGTTGTGGATTAGGCATGTATTGATGTGTCATGTCACCAGAGTAGTATGTTGGATCAGAAGAGATCGTTGGGATCATTAATGAATACGTACGGATTCGATTTCAGCATGTTGGAAGGACAATATCGAGGTTCAAATTGGAAATTTGCTATGGTAATTGCCAAAGATAAGTGGCTTCGTGAATGATTGATCTGAGAAATGGTTATGGCTTACGACGTGTATTAGTTATCAAGGGAAGTATATATATAAAAAGGTGTTAGAATGAAACTTTAGTTGGTAAGAGGTTTTCTACCGGTATCCGGGTGTTGTGTGCAGCTGCTGTGAATGAAAGTTATCGCTACATGTGTTTGAGTTATGTGGTATATCAGATAATTGCACCTGAGGTTGCAGGCATGGATTATTACAGCTGGTTCGGGCCTATTCAGAGTATAGGTGTGAGGTTCTGATTGTATTGATGGTTTTAGACTTGAAAATATGGTTCTATGGTTTATGGGCTAGATGGGATTGTGTAATTTCAGTTACAAGGTGTTATCAGACCTATATGAGATAGGGTGACGTGGGATCACCCCCGGGTATATGCATGGTAAGTTTATTCAGCAATGGTTGGCTTTTAGAACAACTCTGGGCACGTTCGAGGACAAACGTATGTTTAAGTAGGGGCGGATGTAATGACCCGACCGGTCGTTTTGAGTTTTTGCACTTTTGAGCTTTTGCACTTTGATTGCTAGTTCTTGGGCACAACTTGCCCCGTGTAATGTATTATGACTGATGAAGATCAGTTGTTTTGGTCTTCAAGGAAATCCGAACGAATTTGGAAGAACAATTCTCAGTTTGAAGCTTTAAATATGAAAAGTTTGACCAAGATTTGAAATGATTTTATATGATCGTGGATCGGAACTTTTATGATTTGGTTAGCTCCGTTAGGTGATTTGGACCTTCAACGAATTTGGCGTGATCGGAATGCATTTTGGAAATCCGTGGAAGGTTTAGGCTTGAGTTAGCGAAATTCAGATTTCGGCATTTTCCGGTTGAAAGGTAAGATTTTGATATCGAGGTCAGAATGAAATTCCGAGAGTTGCAGCAGCTTCGTCGTGTCATTTAGGATGTCTGAGTAAAATTTCAGGTCATTCGGACGTAGTTTGGTTGGGTTTTTGATCAAAAGCGTATTTCAGAAGATTTTAGAAACCTAGGCTTGAATCCGATGTGTTTTTGGTAATTTGATGTTGTTTGAGGTGCTTTGATGATTGGAACAAGTTTGAATAAGGTTTTACGATGTGTTGATGATTTTGATTGAGGTCCCGAGGGCCTCGGGCGGGTTTCGGGTAGTTATTCTGATCATCTGAAGTTGGAAAAATTATAGAAAATTGCAGGTTCAGCTGTGCAGGATTTTTGCCCTTCGCGATCGCATAGGGAGCCTCGCGATCGCGTAGTGGGATTTGAGAAGGCTGTCTGAGTGTTCTTCGAATTCACAAAGTAGGTCCCGCGATCGTGTAGTGTGAGACGGTTGTGTATCGCATTCGCGTGCGTGTAGCCGCACATATATATGCACGCTCTTGCGCAGAAACATATATATATAAAATAGTAAAAAAATATAATATTGTTATACATGATCTAGGAAGAGTAACATCGGTTCACAATGAACCCATCCCTCCCTTAGAGATATGCCCTGCGTAGGTAGTTCCGTAACTTCACATAGACTTCCCAGCAAATAAAGGATATAGGCATGCAGAAGATTTGATAATTTGGTATTTTGCTCTCAAAGAAACGGAATTGCTCCTCCTCATTGATTCAAACCATGTAGATTTTGAATGATATGAAGTAGTTTAATTATTTTTTATACACCAATCAAACATCAGTAATTTATTTTCTGTGAGAAATATATTTCATGATAAATAATTTCTGGCATATCAAATAAACCTTTAGTGTGTTTTTGCAAATGGGAAAAAAACCCAAAGAAAGAGTTGTTAAAGAGGAGTATAAACTTGGGTTAAGGGCGATAGAAATTTGGAGGGAGTAGGCAAAAACAAAAGCAGCGATTCTCGCTATCACAAGACATGGAGGACCCATTTCCTCTGCACCTGCACTCGTAATCATCAATGCTAATTGATTCCCCCCCCCCTCAACTACCCCATCGCAACTCAATTACCTACTGCCCCTGTCCTCCTTTAATTTGATTATCAGTAGCGTAATATACTGAATCTTAAGAATTAAGTAGGCCTACTTCATTAAGGCTACTCCATTACTCCTAATTTATCTATTTTGCCTACCATAGTTGCATAATACATCAGACATTAAACCCCATTGCCCCACCATGCGTAATTATTACTAGTATTATTATTGTCGTTGTTATGTTATTACAGTAATTTCATTTTTTTATCTTACAGATACATACCTGAGTAAAGGTGTTTTATTAGGTGGTCTTTGGATGATTTTGTGTTGTTATGGTTTTATTTTATTTTTTTGAAAACAACTTTGTGTATGTTGTAAGAATTGTTTTTTTTTTTTGCGTGAAAAAAATAGGAGTTATTATTTTAGAAAAAGTGGTTGTTGCTTTGCTAGAAATTATAGTCGGGGAGTATTATCAATGTGTGTTTCTCCATTCATAAAGTATTGGGGATTGGTAGAACCACACTAGCCTCTAGCACTTTGAGTGCTATCCCCACCCATGCCAAGCAATATACCCTTCTTCATCCTAAAACCCTTAAAATAATTGACAAGAACCAACGGGATTTTATCTGGGGGTCCTCAAATTCTAATAAAAAATTACACTTGATCAGTTGGCAAGTAATAACTAGGGATAAAGCTGTAGGGGGGTTAGGGATTCACCAGGTAAAATCTAAAAACCTCGCTCTTCTATCTAGGTTGGTTTGGAGACTGCTCAACAATACTACTTCTCCTTGGGGCCAGGTCATTCTCTCAAAACATGGTACAAAATAATCATTACATAATTCCTCATTTATTTGGAAAGCCATTCTACAAGGCTGGAAAATATGCAACAAGGACATTCTTTGGCACCCTAGAGCCAACTCCACTATTAATATTTGGAATAATATTTGGCTCTTCAATCATAAGTCCCTTAGAAGCCAAATTGAAGGTCCTCTAAGCATTAAGGATCAACACTTATATATTAAAGACATCATCCATAACAATCAATGGAATAGTAAAGCTATCTCCTTTGATCTCCCTAACGAAATCCTCAGCAACTTCCTCTCCACCCCTACCCCTAGCAAGGGATCTAATACAGACAAGATAAGCTGGCACCCTAACTCATCTGGGTATTTTTCTACTAAATCCTGCTACAAACTTATTCATGACTATGAGCCCACCCCTAAACCCTTCAAATGGATCTGGGGTCTCCACTGCCCAATCAAGATTAAATTCTTCTTATGGCAATGTATGCACAATCGAATTTCCTGTCGTGCTTACCTAGCTAAAATAGGTATTAATATTGACCCCAAATGCACTATTCGTAAAACAGAAATAGAAGACATCCAGCATATCTTTATAGGTTGTCCAGTTGCAACCAGCCTTTGGAACATAATAGGCTTTCCCAGTATGAAGTTAGTTAGTAACATACATTGGCTTATTAACCTAAGAGATCTCTTCATAAAATACCATACTCATGGTGGGAATTGGTCTACTATATTTTCTTACTGCTTATAGAAACTGTGGAAAAATAGAAACAACAATAACATTAATAACCTTTCCAATCCCCTTGATATAAATAAAGTTTTGCATGCTTCATGGGAGTTCAACTTCTTTACTGAAAAAAATCCCTTAGTAGATAAAACCTCTAGGGTAGATATCAGTTGGATAAAGCTTAAAAAGGGTTTTATCAAACTCAACTGTGATGGAGCCTTTGATAAAACAAGTAGCAGGGCAGGTCTTGGAGGTGTGTTCCGAAACAACGACGGAGACTGGATCATGGGCTTCAATAGATCATGCAAAGCAATCTCACCAATTGATGCAGAACAACTGGTATTACTGGAAGGCCTAAAACTGACAAAGCATATGAACTTCGCGGCACTTGAAGTTGAAACTAACTCCATAGAGGTTATAAAACTACTTTATGAAAATAATTCTTATTATTCAAATGTGGTTTGTGAATGCAGATGGTTAATGCACCAGCTGAAGATCCAAATGCCGATGCATAACTTCACGGAAGGAAATATGGTGGCTCATCTACTAGCTAAGCAAGCCATTAACAGCGTCTCTTACTCTAAATGCTACAACCATGCACGTCCTCCTTTTTTTTGTGGAACAAGCTCTTACAAAGGACAACCATGCTGTATTACATTTTTGTATGGAGAAAGCTGCCTTTCATGATTGCTTCAGGTGTGTGGTCAGAGTTCAGTAAAATCCAAGCTCAACCATGCCTTATATACGAAACTCTTTGGTATTTCATGTAAAGAGAGAGTTTCCTAAGTATCATATCGTGTGATCATCTTTGGGACAATTATCATTTTAGTATTCTGTTCCATGAATGAAAAAACGCAACTATGCCCCATCTTAACTCTTAACCACTTCATTTAGACATTTTGTCTGATTGTGGAACATTGGACATGATATTTATGAGTCTGTCATAACTTTGTTGCTCATATTTGAAGGGTCTTAATGGCATTACAGTTTCTGTGGTGCTTTTCTTTTTTCCAATATGCAATTCCTTTTTCAGCACAGCTATGTTTCCTTGCAGTGTTCCGTGGAATTGATGAAACAGATTGCTACTCTCGAAATTGAAATAATGCGTTTGGAACGATATCTACTCTTACTTTACCGGACAGCTTTTCAGCAGAATCTCCCAGCTTTATTGGAATCTCAGAAAAGCCATTTACGTGGCAAGATAAACTCACCTACCCAGTGTATAACTGACCAATCATATTCCAGTGTGGAACTAGATATGTCAAAATGTGATACGGACCAATATGATCGAATCTCAACTGCATCTGCTTTGGCTGGTTCAAGTGAGCAGATGCAGACTACTAAGAAGTCATCATCTAGAAGGGTTATACATCCAACTTCTGAACATTTACATATAACTAAATTGGTGTTACATTATATGTTATTTCAGTTAGAATTCTCTCTGTTGTCTTTCCTAGAGGCATAAATGAGTGACAAAGTGTCTATTATGAGTAACTGCAGGAAAAGTTTGCTGATTCTGTCCACCGTAGCCTTGCGTCTTATCTCAGTGCCTCTCGCATGGATGACATTCTTAGTTATCCTGATAGGCTTTCTGAAGAAATAGTCAGATGCATATCTTGTATATACTGCAAATTTGCCAACCCTGAAATTCTAGCTCAAAAGGGGTTATCAGTTTCTTCTACTTCATCATTATCATCATCGAGCACATTTTCTCCAAGAAATCTTTCTGGCAGCTGGAGCCCACATCACAATGAGGATAGCACTGAGCAATATGAATTTGAAGTCAGTAAAGATGATACGTCATATTCTACAGTGATAGAAGTTACGAAGCTATGTCTAGATGACGATAGTTTCAATTATGCCACAACAATGCTGCATAAGTTCAGGTTATTCACTTCAAACGCAAGTAGTTCAAATTTAATACTATTTCTAGAGTTTAAGAGTATTAGGATCTTCAATACCTGCTAGTGAGGACTTGATTAAGAGACGCATGTTAGAACTGCTTGAGAAGCTTACTTATATAAATCGACCAGTTTGAACTTCTCGTCCTTTTCTCTCTATTAATTTGAAAACCCGTAAAGGTACCATCTGGGGAAAAAATTAATTGCAAATTGTAAGTTTTACAACATCTGAGATTATTTCAACTGTGTAGGTTGTTTTTCTCCCTCCCTTTCTCCAGTAATCACGGCTAAAGAGCAGATGCAACTTCTAAACAGAGAAATGACAAGAAACAATTTGGAAATACTCAATATAGGTAGAAGTTTGTTCTTACTAATTTTGTGATCTGCAGGTTGTATAGGGTCAAATTCTGCCCATTGCGACAACAACGACCCATGACTAAGCAATAGTCGTAGTGAGGGTGCGACAACAACGACCCATGGTGAGGGTACGACGTCAGAAGGTTGGAGCGAAAACGTGCTCCTAAGTCTCGTTGTCCCCTCGAGGACATGTGACCTATCTTTGCATTATTTTATTGTTTCGAGGGGGTTGTCCTATTATATAAAGTAGGATCACAATGTTGTAAAGGGGATCAGATCTTTTCTAATACAAGCTCTCTCTCTCTCTTTCTCTCTCTACCTTTTACTCTCTAGAACACTCAATCTATCAAAAGCAATAAGAGATATTATTCACATTTCTAGGTCTTATTATTTTCGATTATAATTTACCTTTGATCTATTTTTTGATTGTATTTGCTTGCAAAGTATTTATTAACTTTCGAGTCAAACAATTTGGCGCCGTCTGTGGAGATTTCGGCAATCAAAATCATAGTTTGCACCTATAATCTCAAGAACAAACCACCCTCCTTCACACCCTATTGAAATAAAAAAATGGCAGAAAATGACGCAAGATTGAAAGCAATAGCAGGTGTCACAACTGTCGCACCTTCTTTTGGCGCTACCGCACCCCGCGATGGGCGTGGTAAATGGAGTTTTTCCAATTAAAGAACAATCGAAACGGGATTCGTTTATTACGAGATTCAGAGTCGCCACTTGGGATATTTATGGTGTCCCAAGTCACCGGTTGAATCCCGAATCGAGGAAAGGTTTGACTCTATTTAACAGTCCGCAAACCAGAAATCCGGATAAAGAATTCTGTTAACCCGGGAGAAGGTGTTACGCATTCCCGAGTTCTGTGGTTCTAACAAGGTCGCTCAACTGTCATATTTGACTTATTTATCTGATTTATAACATGCTTTAGCTTATGCGCAAATTTTAACCTTTAACCGCTTTTAATATTATTATTATTATTTTATCAAAGAATTGCAATTTTGTGAAAACGTATCTCGAACCACGTCACATCAATGTACCCGTGGCTATCGACACATTTCGACTCCGTTGAGATTTGGATTTGGGTCACATAAATGTGCACCCATATTTAAGAAAGTAAATTATTAAAGTCGCGCCTAAAGCGACTAGCTTATCATTATTTTGGGTAAGGCCGTGAAATTTTGCTAAACGGCCCATCCCGAAATCTAAGTAATTTTACTATATATACATTTATGAGGGCCCCACAATTTATGTGTTTTGTTTAGCGAGGCTCATCTCATTTTTTAATTACGACAAAATCTATGTTCCGTGTAACAAGCAATAATTTGAAGGCAACTTCTCAAACGTAATATAGTTTTTAAGAAAATTAATCTAATATCCTAATATTAATAAACTATAATCTCCGAACATGTTGTATCCTGCTGTGATTACTAACTACCCCTTATTTTACATTTTTTTTCACCTAGCAAGCCAAAGTAAAATACATAAAGCTGAAAATTAATTACACTATTTTTGATAACCAATGCACTTTTAGAGCAAAGTTAACTAGGCAAAAACTAAATCCAACTTCCGTGACATAGATACGAAGTCATTCATATGAAACAAATTCATGGAAAACACATACCAAATAGATAGATACAAATTCATTCAAATTAAGCAAGATAGCAATGGACCAAAATAACACCAAACCAGTTCAAACAATGAGATAAAATAATATGAAATTTGAGAAGTGCACCTTTACAATACTGTTTCGAAGCTCGACCAATCACACAATGATTCAAACAAAAACGTGACGGCACGGGAACCTCAATGGCGACCTCAACCTCGGACAGTAAATGACGACGAACTCAAACGGACCTCCAACCAGACGGCACCCCAACGTTGACTGAAATTGAACCTCCCTAGACGACGACCATCGACGACCTTAAAGCTGGTTCGTGTGGACTGGTGGTCGATGACGACTGGGTTTTGTCGACGACGAAGGCAGAAGGAACGACGAGCTGAAGGGGTTTATTGGTGAGTGTCGTTTGAGCAGTGACGACGGGCTATTTATCAACGACGTGGGCTGTTTGGAAGTTGGCTGGACGTTGGAGGTTGGTCGACTGGTTGTTGCTGGTTGAAGGGAGGTGAGGAGTGGTGTTTGGTTTGGTTTAGGAGCTGCTACGTGGTCGACGTGAGGGAGAAGCAGTAGCTTCAGGTTGTCGTGGAGGAGACGTTGGCAGCTGGTCGTGAGCTGCTGGATCGCCGGAGAAGAAGAAGGCGAAGCGGCAGCTATAGAGGAAGAGTGGTCTTAGGCGCTGGTCGGAGAAGGCAGTGGTTGAGAGGTTTTGGTTGGTGTTTGGTTGTTGTCGTTCACCTGGAGAGGGAGGGCTGGTCCTTAGGGTTTTTGTGTTGGTTTTTTCACTGAAGAAGATGAATCAATCCTTTTCTCTTTGTCAAAAACGTAAGCCTTCATTCCAGTCCTCTATGTTGTGTACATGGACCGGGTTGGTTCGATTTTTATCAAAACCAAACCAAACCAACTATATCGGTTTGGATTGGTTCGGTTTTGTTGGATTTTTCGGATTTTCAGATTTTTTTTGTTACTTATATATTATTTCAATGTTACTTTGTTAAATATTTGATACGTATACATCTATTTAGTAAAAATATAAAAAGTTGACAAATATATTATCAATTAAAATATTCTTATGCGAGAATTCCATTTGTTACTATATAATAATTATTTTTTTAGTTGTGTGACAATAATTTTTCGTTGATATATACTTTCAGATTATCCGAATTTAGTAATTAAACATAAAAATCAATATGATACCTAAATATTAATAACCACTTCACATTCGAAAAAGATATAAGAATTTAATACATCTTAACATATGATATGAATATGTAAGAACAAAGAGATAGACGTATTTTTAGTAATACTTGATAAGAAATTGATCATACAACCAATTATTTAAGGTCAATAAATATGGAGCACTTCATATTCTATTAAAATTTATATCCCGTAAGAGAATCCCAAATATTTCTAGATATTTTTTAAAGAAAATTTTATATAAAATCTTAAAAAATATATATAAAAATTATATATTTATATGTCGGGTTGGTTCGGGTTTTTTTATTCAATACCAAACCAAATCAAACCAAATCGAGTCGGGTTTTTTAATCGGTTTGGTTTGACTTTTCGGTTTGGTACGATTTTTCAGTTCAGTTTGTACACCCCTACTCTATGTTGTGTAATGTGTGTATTGTATATCCTGTTTTTTCCCCCTTTCCCTCCTCTAAAATCTGATTTTCATCCGTGAATTCCTCCCTAAAATGAGCAACATGTGCCTCCCCATTATCTTGTGTTATGTGTAATGTGTGGTGGGTTTTGATTGTTATGGGCTAGGTCCGAAAATTAGGCCTAAAAACGGGTAGTTTGAACCCAAATGTTATTCTTTGCCTGGAACCGAGAATAAAACACGACCTTATTTAATTAATCCTACATAAATAAAATAACTATCAAAATAAGACTGACAATTAAAATAAAACTATTTTTTTATAATTTTCGTTTTTATATAAAGATAAAAATATAAAGTACTATTTTTTATATTTTTAAAAGATTAAAATAATTACAAAACATTAATAAAACTATTTTTGTATAATTTTCATTTTTTATATAAAGATTAAAAATAAGGTGCTATTTTTTATATTTTTCAAGTTTATGAAAAATACATAAACTAAAATTTATATATCTTTTTTTTTTTGTTATTTTCATTTTTGTGACGAAAATAAAGTAAAGAGTCAAAAATAGCTGAAATAGCTATATTAAGGCTAAATTAAATATTTTATGCTAGAAAACTTAAAAATCTCGGGGAGAGTCAAAAATCACACGTCTACAGCTGCCCATCTTTGACTGGAAACACAAAGAGTTTTCGGACAAAGAATGACTAGACAGGTGTTTTGACCCGACCCTTATTCGGAGAGACTAAAACTAAGAGGAAAGGAAGAGGATATGACCGAGCCCTGGTATCTGAGCTGCCTAAATATCCTTGGCTTTAAAGGAATCAGGCCACGTGTAGTTCGGAGTGAGTGAGAATATGGAGTATACCGAGGTGATGAGCCGATCGGGGTTCCGTTCCATCGAGGTTCCGGTCTGCGGTCCTGCTATTACATCAAAAAATCAAAATTTGAAAGAGACTAACTAAGCCTATCAGCTACTAGTTACAAAGATTCCTATCTATAAGTCCTCTGAAGCTTAGTCTCGAGAGTTGAATGGTTCTTCAACAGACTTTGGATTTGAACTTTGATACTTGTTAGTTGCAGGCGTTGGTTTAATCTTTTCAGCTTTTTCAAAATCAAGACGGGACCTGCAGAGCTTGTGACCCCGGCCATGCCTTGAGCAGACCACATTTTTTCTCCACTTCTGCATTTGGATTAATTTTTTACCTTTCTCTTTTTTTTCTTTTTTTTTCTTTTTTGTTTATTGTGACTAACTTCTGTTGATCATCTCGGACTGTTAACTCGCATTTTTGAGGCAAGCTTCTGCTACTTCTAACTTTGATTGAATTATGGGGATTTTTGTTGTAATCCTCCGCTCTCCAGGTGGGATCCTACAACGAAAACAACCAAAACAAACGAAATTTCCTACCCAGCTTGCACTAGGAAGATTTGTGAGTCGTTAGCAAAATTGTAGACCACTTCTACTACTGATGCAATGATGAGAGTAAACTAAAGACTAGACTAGGATGTGCGTCTCCCTTGAGTAAAACCAAGAAGCTTGACTAGCAAATACGTCTGCTAAAATAAAACATGAATGAACCAGGATTAGGAAGTGCGTCTCCTAAAGATGAATTTAAATAACCAAGACTAGGAAGTGTGTCTCCTAGGGGTGAATTTTTTATGACCAAGACTAGGAAGTGCGTCTCCTATAAGAATGACTTGAAAGATCTTGATTAGGAAGTGTATCTGCTATTGTTGAACTGGAATGAACTAAACTAGGAAGTGCGTCTCCTAAGGGTGAATTTAAATTTAGGAAGTGTGTCTCCTATGGGTGAAACTTTAATGATTTTAAACTAGGAAGTGCGTCTCCTATGAATGAAATCTTAATTTAGAAAATGTGTCTCCTATGCATGAAAATAAACTTAGGAAGTGCATCTCCTATTGGTAAAAATAAACTTAGGAAGTGCGTCTCCTATGAATGAAATCTTAATTTAGGAAGTGCGTCTCCTATGCATGAAAATAAACTTAGGAAGTGCGTCTTCTATGGGTAAATAAACTTAGGAAGTGCGTCTCCTATGGGTAAAACTTTAATGATTTTAAACTAGGAAGTGCGTCTCCTATGAATGAAATCTTAATTTAGGAAATGCGTCTCCTATGAATGAAATCTTAATTTAGGAAGTGCGTCTCCTTATGCATAAAAATAAACTTAGGAAGTGCATCTCCTATGAGTAAAAATAAACTTAGGAAGTGCGTCTCCTAGGGGTGAAACTTTAATGACTTTAAACTAGGAAGTGCGTCTCCTATGAATGAAATCTTAATTTAGGAAGTGCGTCTATGCATGCAAATTATCTTAGGAAGTGCGTCTCCTATGTNCTGAGTTACCTTCTTACAGAACTGCTTTCCTTAAAAAGGTTTGTTTTGTCTTCCCTCGAAACTGTTGGGGGTAAGACTGCTGGGGAATTATTTACTTACCTGCTGGGGATAAAAATGCTGGTGGAATCTCCCTTTTTTTTCTTCTTTTATTTTTTCCTTTTTTTCTTCTTTTTTTTTCTTCTTTTTTTTTTCAAAACTATTCTCTTCAAAACTTTTATTTCCTATCAACACTGATGGGGACAAAAGTGTTATCAGCTGGGGATAACGCTTTTGAGGATAACACTGCTGGGGGTTTTTCATTTCTTCAAAACTGGTGCTTCACTCTTCTCAAGGCTGATGGGGATGACACTAGCTTTTGCTCTTTCTGAACACCAGTTTAGTCTGCTGGGGATACAGCTTCCTTTCATTAAAATATATTATTTTCTTTATTTCGATACCCCTGGGGATAATACTGGTTCAAAGACCACTTCCCTTAAAATTGGTGTTATCTTTCTTCTTCCCCAAGTGGATACCTGTTTTCCAGAAAATTTTCCAAATGAAAGGAAAAATTTTCTGCCCCAGTTTGATAATCTTCCACGTGGCATGCCTTTCCGCCATCAAATGCCATTTCCTTTACCTGCTTCAAATCAAACAAAATTTGTTAGTTTAAAACATGGTGGTTGGCTGTGATGCTCCTGCTGGGGATGGTTCTCCTCCTCTTTCCCTGCTTTGCGTTTCATTGTCAAAACTTGCTGGGGATGTTACTATTTGCTGGGGACGACATTCCTGTTGGGGATAGTTTTTTCCTTTTCTTGCTTCCCCGCCCTCCTTGACGACTCTTTATTCACAAGCCTTTCCCCGTTGTTTTCCACTAGTATCCTGACCACCCAAATTCCTATGACAGTGACCCTGCTTGAGGATCTTGCATGTTTTACTGATGAACCATTTTCTTCGTTCATCCTTGTCACTGGAAATACCTTTTCTGCTGGGGATATCCCCCCTTCTTTTGTGGCATATCTAGGTAACGGGCATTTCCCCGACCTTTGAGTCTCATTTGCCTTAGCCTTAAGGTTATTAACCTTCGCTTTTTGATGGAGGCATCCTCCTTGACATTGATCCACCCCTTTGTTAATTTCCTCTTGCTGGGGAATATCCTTCTGGACACTGGCCTTGCGCTTTTTCCCTCCTGACTTATACCACTTGGGTGTACCAATCAGATTCTGTCTTGCATAATTGGAAAGGTGATGGAAAATTTTGAAGTCATTTCTAACTTGTTCTGACCAAACAGACTCTACTGGGGAATTGTGTTTTGATGAAAGTAGAAAGATAAAAGGAAACAAAAAATAAAAGACAAAGAAAAAGATGACTCTCTAACAAGAGAAACTATAAAATAAAACCTTATCAAACGCGGATACCGACTCTAATGGTCATGACATGCGCATATGGCCTATCCTCTGTCGTTAATCGTCTTTCCTAATTTCCATCTGGTGATTTCCTTCTGATTCTCACCCTTATCCGACTCGTAATGCCTGCAGGTTTTCACTATCAAGTCTCTCACATTTTGATTTCTCTTAGCTTACAATCGCCTCATGGTGCCTATGAAGGTTTTTACCGATAAAACTCTCTCATTTTGTATCACTTTTCAGCTGGGGATTGGAGTGCCACCGCTAAGATTCTTTCATATTTCTTTCTACTGGGGATCAGAGTCTTTTCCGCTGGGAATCAGAGTCTTTCCTGCTGGGGATCTGAGTGTTGTGTTCTGATAAGACTCTCATTTGCCTGACTTGGCATTTTTTGAAGATTGATCAAAAGGTCTTTCTTTGGACCGTAATGTGGGATTTGGATAGGGCTAGAAAGAAAGGGTATTTAAAGGCTCAAAAACAAATTAATTTGGGTTCAAAATTTACAACCTTCGTAATCAGATTATTTTATAATAAACACAATTTTTTGCCCCAGTTTCTTGCTTGGGGATTTTGATTGATTTTTTTTTTCTTTTTTCAAAACTATGACCGAGCCGTGAAGCGCCTACGTATCCTCTTTGAGGAATCAGGTCAAACGTAGTTCCCAATTCCTCGTTGTTCTAATTTTCCTTTTCAATTATTATTTTTGCTTTTTCTTTTTCTTTTTTTTGTTGTTTTCTTTTTCTTTTTCTTTCTCCTTTTCTTTTCTTATCTTTCATGTTTGTGTTTCTAGTCTTTGCAACTGATTCCGAAGGAGGGGTATGAAAGAAATCAAATAAGGCTCAAAGGGGAAACTAAGGATAAAGTGTTTAGATAGCAGAATAAAATGCCTTCGTCACTCCAATCTTCAAAACATGCCAAGCACAAACAACACAATTAACATTCGCCCTAACTTCTGATTGTGCCATATCCGCACATTTGCCTTTCCATTTGTCATTTTTAAAGAACTGTTGGGCAACACTCTCATTTTTATTATCACGAACGACCCCCATGTCAACATGGCCAACTTGCCTTTAACGGTTTTCTTTTTATTTGCCCCAGTTTCACATGACTCGGTCTCTAAATAATCTCAAACCGTTCTTATTTCCTTTAAATGTCCCTGATCATCTCCCTATTGCTTCATGGTTTACGATTAACTCTTAAGGTTAGGCCAAAATTACGTGTGCATGCCATGTCACTAGAGTTGACAGAAAAAGAACTATAGAAGGGAGAGGACTATACAACAGAAAATGTCTAGAAATAATAGAAAACAGGTCATTACATTAACGGATGAAACAACAACTTGAACAACAAACAAACTAAACTGGGGTTACAACCCTTAGAACGAACCTAGACAACACCAAATGAGATACTATGACCAAAGGAAACTGGACAAAATAAAATGATAGAAGGGTTTGATTTACAAGACAATATCCAGATTACAACCCTGAGAATAATCCGGACAACAGAAATGACAACAAAATAGACCACAAAAAACTCCACTCTGGCTGACCAAGGAATGGAGTGTCTTTCCAATTACCAAGCACGACATCTTTAGCCATTGAGCTTCGCATCAATATTGCCGAGACAACTATATGCTTCAACATCTTCAGCTTTAGTCAATACATCCCCGAGAGGATTCACGTGCTCCTTGTCACCCGACATCATCCCCACAAAGTGTGCATCATCATGTGCATGTAAAGGATTCAGTGTGATATTCTGGGTGTCACTGTCTTGAATCAAATTTTTTGCCGGAGGATCAAATGAATGTGAGTGGTGCTCTTGTTGTATAGAAAATTGTGACTTAGGAGGGGGCTCTCCTCGACCATTGGCCCATGCTTGACATGTTTTAGTCAATTTCTGTTTCGGTACCCTATTTTCCTCAATCATGGTGGACTCTAGCTGAACCCTCTGAACCTGAGTCTCTTGAGCACTTGTAACAGCTTCGATGTCAATTATCATTTTTCCTCAGATCTTGTGTTTCCAGCTTACCACAAACCGACCTCCTCAACTTTCTCTTAAAGCTAAAACAAAACATGTTAGAATGGACTCGGTCGGTCCTTATTATTATCAACATCTTTTTCTTTTTTCATTTCATTTTTTTTCTTTTCCATTTTTTCATTTTTTTTTGTTGTGGTCGAATCTTATGGAGATTGCCTACGTATCATGACCCTGCATGAATCAGACCTTGCGTAGTTCATGCAAATGAAAGGTAAACAACAATGAAATATTTTTTTTTTTTTTTATAATACAACAAACTTGATAACACAGGTTTAAAAGCTGACCATACTTAACAGACTTTGACGAAAAGACAACCTACAGACTCGAAAATCAAACACCACATGCTCTAATCAAAAGAAATACTAATGAAAAAACAGACTGGCAGATTCCTTCCCTGTTTGCCAATTTCAACCAAATGGCTATTTCTGCAAACTTGGCCCCTTCCCAATTTCACATAAATTTTGAGGCCGGGGAGGATTTATTTTATGACACTTTACAAACTTCTCCGTTCTTTTACGAAAATAGCCTTTCGACAATTGAAATATACTCTAAGGCTATCTCGGCAAGAACGATTTAAGACATCACCGAAGTTGGCTCGGCTTATTTTGACCAAAAATCCACATGGTATTCACTTGCCCACTGACTCTTTTTTCTTGTTTTTCAAATTAAAATAAAAGACCGGGTTTTGCAAACACGACCTTTCAGCACCTCGGGGACGAAGATTTTAAGGTTGCATTAGCTAACCAGCCAAAATCCTAAAAAATAACTCAAGGTGGCTGTTTATGCAAAGTCAGCCTTCCGGCGTCCCTTTCGGGAACATTCGGCTATTTTTGACAAAAACAGCATCACCCGACTTACTTAAGACTCTTTTATTGTTTTTTTTTTCAAAATAAAACCCGATATTGCAAACATGGCCTTTGAGCGTCTCTGTGACGACCCAAAGGGTCATCACCTGTTTTCCTCATCCGTTCCGTGCTTCCGAGGCCTTGAAAACCTTATTTTATATTGCCCTGATTTACGTGCGCAGTCTAGGCGCGTAGCCGGAAAATTTTTATGTTGAAATATGTGAATTCTGTGAAAAATTTATAGAATTTTGATATTAATATTGATATAGTTGACTTTGGTCAACATTTTTGGTAAACGGACCCGGACCCGAGTTTGGACGGTCCAGGAAGGTCCGTAGAAAAATATAGGACTCGGGCATGTGCACGGAGTCAAATTCCGAGGCCTAGAGCCCGAGATATAAATTTTTCTGTTAAATTGTTTTCTGAAATTATTAAGGAAAAAATGAAAATGAAAATGAGCTAGAAAATATTTGTATCGGGCTCATATTTTGGATCCGACGCCCGGTACAGGTCTTAAATATGCGTTAAGCGCTATCTGTAAAGTTTGGTCGAAATCAGACGTCGTTTGACGTGCTTCGGACCTAAATAGCTAAAGTTGGAAGTTATGAACTTTGAAATGAAATTTATGAGTTTTGGGGTTTGATTCATTGAATTTGATGTTATTTTAGCGATTTGATCGCTCGAGCAAGTTCGTAG
>MU755680.1:468680-495004 GCA_026770625.1 Nicotiana glauca | reverse complement strand
GGGGGGGGGGGGGGGCGTTAACATGGTACTCGCAGCTGCCAGACAGAACGATATCAACATTCGAAGAAATGGCAGATAAGTTCGCCACCGCCCATGCAGGAGCAAAGAAAGCGGAGGCCAAGGTCAACGATATCTTCGCCATCCGACAAACCGCATGTGAGGGACTCAGGGACTTTCTGGCCAGATTCAACAGAGTAAGGATGAGCCTATCAAACGTATCGGAAGGCATGGCGGTCGCAGCTTTCCAAAACGGGCTGAGCAGAGATGGTTCAAGACCAACCAAAAAGCTACTGAGCCGACTCATGAAGTATCCCCCACCACATGGGAGGAAATTCACAACGCCTACTGTGCCGAGGTATTAGCAGATGAGGATGACCTCAACGGACCAACCCAGCAGCTCACGACGATACAGTCAGAAGCAAGGAGGGATCGACGCAGCGAGGGCCGGCGGGAACAATCCTCGCGTTTCAACAAAGAAAGGCACCAGCCTTACACCATATCCTCGCATCCACCACCGCCAAGACACACTGAAGCACTTTAGTGACATGTCACCCCACTCTGTAACGAAAGAGGTATGCACTCTTTATTATCTGCCCATAACTTTTGCGTGTCTCCCTCAGAAATAGTGTACGCACTGGAGAAGCTGGGCACCAAAGTACAATGGCCACAAAAAATGAAATCAGACCTCGCCACAAGGAAGTCAAACGTCCTGTGCGAGTTCCACCAGCAACAAGGGCACAGAAACGAAGATTGCATAGGGCTACGACATGAGGTAGTCAGAATGCTGAACCAAGGATACCTGAGGGAGTTGCTCAGCGATAAAGGAAAGATCAATTTTGCACGAGGGCATGAACAACCTCAGGGACCGCCAAAGCCACCTTCGCCAGCACACATCATCAACATGATCATCGGAGGAGGCGATGATTCAGCAATAAACCATGTAAAATTCACCACCTCGCACAAACTGAAATGAACAATCGCGCACAAACAGTATGACGACTTCGAAGAAAGTATCACCTTCGATAAGTCTGATGCCGACGGTTTGTCTTTTCTTCATTACGATGCTTTAGTCATAACTTTACGTATTGCTGACAGTGATGTAAACAGGATCATGTTTGATGACGGAAGCGGCGCTTATATTATCCATCCAAGAGTCCTCGCGCAAGTGAGGCTTGAAGATAGGATAATACCACGCTGTATAACACTAACCGGTTTTAAAAATGTAGTGGAACGAACATCTGGGGAGGTATCATTGCCTATTTTAGCATGTGGAGTTACACTGGAAACCACTTTCAACGTCATGAACCAAGAAACAGCCTACAACGCCATCATAGGACGCCCATGGATGCACGCCATGCGGTAAGTCCCCTCAAGCTTCTACCAAGTAATCAAGTTCCCCACCCCTTGGGGAATATTAGCATTCGAGGCGAGCCGCGCACAGCGCAAGAATGCTACCGAATCTCTCAAGACTGCTCACGCACCAAACAGTTGAAAAGAGCAAGTGCGGAGGCATAGCAATCAGCCGCGTCGGGGACTAAGGTCGACCCGACGACGAAAGCCATCAAAGATTCGGATATCGTATAAGGCTACAAAGCAACGGCCGAGGATCTCGACCCAATGCAACTGGACAGCACCGACCACACGAAGAAAGCATACATCGCACGCAGCCTCTGCGACCCAAGTAAGTACCATAAATTCCTAACTAACCACGCAGATATTTTTGCTTTTTCTTATTCAGATATGCCGGGGATACTAGGAGACATCGCCACCTACAAGCTGAACGTTGACCCACTATTTCTGCCCGTACGGCAAGTTAAAAGGAAGTTCAACGCCACAATCAACGAGGCCGTCAACGAAGAGGTAGATAAGCTACTGGCCAACGGGTCCATAAGGGAATCAAAATATCCCTAATATGTTGCCAATGTCGTGATGGTCAAAGAGAAAAACGGGAAATGGAGGATGTGCATTGATTTCACCGACCTTAACAAAGCATGCCCAAAGGACTCGTTCCCGTTACCCCACATCGACCAATTGATCGATGCCACAGGGGGACATGAGCTGCTAAGCTTCTTGGATGCCTACTCCGGCTACAACCAAATCATGATGGTCGAGGAGGACCGAGAGAAAACAACATTCATCACCCACCAGGGGACATACTGCTACAAGGTGATGCCCTTCGGACTCAAAAATGCAGGGGCGACATATCAGAGACTGGTTACCAGAATGTTCAAGGAACAGCTTGGCAAGACCATGGAGGTCTACATCGACGATATGCTGGTAAAATCGGCAAACAAAAAAGACCACCTCGACCATCTGAAGGAAGCCTTTGAGATACTGCGACAATATGGGATGAAATTGAACCCAAAAAGTGCGCCTTCGGCGTAGCATCAGGGAAGTTCTTGGGTTTCCTCGTATCACAACGAGGTATCGAAGTCAACTCGGACCAGATCAAGGCAATAGACGCAATACCTGAGACCTTGAACAACAAAAAATAGGTACAAAAGCTGACAGGGCGAATAGCCACCCTATCCAGGTTTATCTCGCGATCCTCCGACATGTGCCATAAATATTTTAACTTATTGAGAAAACATCACGGACTATAATGGAATGAAGAATGCGCCGAGGCTTTGAAAAAATTAAAAGAATACCTATCTTCGCCACCATTGCTAGTTAAGGCGAACCCTGGCGAACCCTTGCTAGTATACCTGGCGGTGTCCGAAGTCGCTGTCAGCGCAGTCCTGGTCCGTGAAAACAAAGGTACGCAGTCTCCTATTTAATATATCAGCAAAACCTTAGTGTACGCCAAAATACAGTATCCACACCTCGAGAAGCTCGCCCTAGCGCTGGTCGTAGCTTCACGAAAGCTTAGACCTTACTTTCAGTGCCACCCCATAAAAGTTATAACAACCTTCCCCCTGAGAAGCATCCTACACAAGCCCAAGTTGTCGGGCAGGCTCGCCAGATGGGCCATAGAGCTCAGTGAGCACGGCATATCCTACCACCCAAGAAATGCCATCAAGTTACAGGTACTTGCAGATTTTGTCGCCGATTTTAGTACAGAGAGTTTTTGCCGGAAGCGAAACTAGAGGCCATTCACGCCATTCCTAGTGCCGACCTCTGGACCCTCTATACTGATGGTGCTTCCAATGCCTCGGGATCGGGGCTGGGACTCATACTCGAGGTCCCCATGGGCGAAATAATTTGTCAGTCTATACGATGCCCCGAGATGACTAACAACGAGGCCGAGTACGAGGCTGTGATTGCAGGTATGAGGTTAGCCATCAAGTACGGAGCTCGACGACTCATCCTCCATTGCGATTCTCAACTCGTGGTAAATCAGATTACCGAGACGTACCAGATCAAGGAATAGAGGCTGCAGAAATAGCAGTCAGAAATTCACAAGTTGATGCCCGAATTCGACGAGTGCCGCGTGGAACAAATCCCGAGGGCGCAAAACGTCGAAGCAGACGACATAGCCAAGTTGACTGCAGCCACCAAAAACATCAACAAGGGAAATATAGTCACCCTACTCCATTCAGCCATAGATCATACTGAGGTACTCTCTTTAAATCCATCTTGGGACTGGCGCAACCAGATTATTTCCTATCTGCAGGATGGGACACTTCCACTCGATAAAAAGGCAGCAAAAAAGCTCCACGTACAGGCCGCCCGATACTGCCTAATAAATCCCGATCTGTGCAAAAGAACGTTTGGCGGACCACTCACTAAGTGCTTAGGGCCGCACCAAACAAGGCAAGTACTCGAAGAGGTACATGAGGGTCACTGTGGTGCACATACCGGTAATCGCTATCTTGTCCGTTGCGTCATCCGTGCCGGGTACTACTGGCCCACAATGAAAAAGGAGGCAACAGAGTATGTTTGCAGGTGCGAATAATGCCAAAAGTATGCCCCCATATATGATACATCAACCAGGAGAGCCCCTACACTCAGTAACATCACCTTGGCAATTCATCAAATGGCGAATGGACATAATCGGCCCCCTGCCAGCAGGGCGAGGAAAGGTACAATTTCTGTTAGTTTTGACTGACTACTTTTCCAAGTGGGTAGAAGCAGGTGCGTACGCCCAAATACGCGAACAGGAAGTCATCGCCTTCATATGGAAAAACATCATATGCAGTTTCGGCATACCCAAAGAAATCAGCTGCGACAACGGCCCACAATTTATTGACAAAAAGATAACAGAGTTTTGTGGCAAATGGCATATCAAACGGATACTCTCCACGCCATATCAACCCGCCACCAACGGCCAAGCAGAAGCATTCAACAAAACAATATTTAATATTTTGAAAAAGAAACTCGAAGAAGCCAAAGGGTTCTGGCCCGAATTACTACCAGAGGTACTCTGGACATACCGGACAATGCCCAAGTCCAGCACAGGAGATACACCATACTCGTTGGTCTACGGAACTGATGCGATTATACCAGTCAAAATCGGAGAATCGAGACTGAGATATTCACACACCAGTTGACCAAACAACGACATGGGTAGGCTTCAAGACCTCGACGAAGCTGAAGAACAAAGAGATATGGCCCACATAAGAATGAAAACTCAGAAGCAACAGGTCGAAAGGTATTACAACAAAAAAGCCAAAATACGACCTCTCAAAGTAGGAGACTACGTCCTCAAAGCCAAAACCTTGGTGTCAAAAGACCCGAGCAAAGTGAATTTGGGCACCAATTGGAGTGGGCCATATAAAATCACAGCAGATGCAGGCAAAAGAGCATTCCAGTTGGAAACAATGGAAGGAAAAACACTCAAGAACAACTGGAACGTCGCCCACCTCAAATACTTCCACTTTTGAAGGGCGTCTCCCGAGTTGTACTCTTTTTTCCTTACCCGAGTTTTGTCCCAATTGGGTTTTCTCAGGGAGGTTTTTAATGAGGCGGCGAAGGGGACACCCAGGGGCATATGGAGACAGGTTTATCATGCCAGCCATTCAACGCATTTCTCCAGCTCGATATAATAATGTGACTAGCCTAGTGAGTCTACATTATGTAAGCGGCTAGGCCACCTTCTCCATTATGTAAGCGGCTAANCTAATTTATCTAGTTTATTGGTTGACAGGGTTAATATTGCTCATAAGAATCTGTCGAGTTCTTACTCACCTATTCATGCTAACCTAACTCCTATATGTCTATGGAATTAGAATCAACAAGAACGCATTTATAATTCTTGTAAATAAACCAAGCAAGGCAATTAGGTATATGTCTATCCTAACCGCTAATTCGTTCCCCGATGCCCAGGTTCAAGAACTTGCTCTATTTAATTCTATATGCAATATGAAGTTCCCACTTCCGAGTTCAACCAAAGATTCGTAGATAGTATTTCACTGTTAGCTACTCAGCAAAATAATTAAAATCAGAATTAAATAAACAATCCAATATGATAAACCAACTTTGTCGAATTAAACTTCAAACAACAACATTCATGTTTCACCCATGACCCTAGAACAATGGGTTTTAGCCACTCATACTAGTGTTCATCACAATAAGGTTCAATTTCATCACAAATAGCAAAAACAAAGGGAAGAAAAGATGAACTTGATGGTCAAATCTCCTCCTTGCCTCTTGCCTCTCTATACCTTGCACTAGACTATGAAAAACTTGATAAATAATACTTGGACGAGCTTGACTTTATATAGGTTAAGTGGGGTTTCCTCCAGATTTCCAATTATACCACTGAACAAAACTTTTCAAAATTTGGACTAGCGCGGTCGCGTACCTGGGCGCACACCTGGGCGCGCATCTGACCGCGCTAGTTAGACAATGTTCTGTGTTGGGCATGCTAAAATTAGCGCGGGCGCACATGTGGGCGCGCTAGCCCAGGTCCTAAATTCATCAATTTTTTTCCTCGTCTTCGTGTGTACTCAACTCCGAAAGGTCGTTCTTGCTCTAAAAATAGTTCCAATCACGTACTTAAGGTATCATATAGGCTCATCGTCCTGCAAGATGTACAATTCACAATTAGAGCCCATTTTTAATCAATTAACCACATTTTGACATTGGAACATAATCAAATGGGAGCATAAACAATCGCTAAATTACCTAGATTCAGCCTATTATCACTGAACTGTACCATGATCGGGACAGGGCCTTGACCTGCCATTAAACATGTATATATAAAATGGACTCCAAGGTCTAGACCTGGTAACTCCGAGGAAGTGGAGCTTACCAACCATGCTTATATTTGACTCTATCTGCAGGAAGGGTCTGTCCAACTATCAATCAGGACCTACAGACATGAAATGTAGCATCCTCGACAAAAGGGATGACAGTACGAAATAATATACCGAGTATGTAAGGAAACAAAATAACTGAAAGTTGAAACTGAACTGATAATATAATAATAGAAAGTAACTGAGAGTCAAAGATAATCTGAAGATATGCCTACTTGCTGATACTGACTAAAATCTCTTAATATAGTAAGTAAAATAGCCCTATATGGCTCGGTATGTGTAACTGCTCTACCATAATAGGCTCGCTCATAGGCATTCGGCCATACTAGGATCTGTATATCGGCTATTCTGGGCTCGTTCATAGGCGCTCGGCCATAGTAGGCTCGGCATATAACTTACCATCTGATCAGAGGTTGCCCAATAGGGCCCTGCCCATTGATTATAGCTCGATGGTGGTAAAAATACTGTAATACTGTAATATATATATATAGATTCTCTGCTCTATTAGCTGAAAGAAGACAAAACTAAACTGGATATGAAGTCCCGATAAGAGAGAAAATTGTAACTAATGCGGTTAGGAAAATGTACATAAATTCCAAAATATGAACTTCTCTTTATTTCTCATTATCAAACACATGTAATTACTGAATCATGCCAAAATGAAAGAAAGGTTTGGACTTAACATACCTTAACTCTATTATCTTCCATGAAATTCTTCAAACAAATCAACTCAATCTACCACAGTATAAGGAGATTCAAAATCAGTGCTGAGTAAAGACTAAGTCCGCAACTTAAACTAGTAGCTCATTTACGTAAATTTGGGCAGCATCTCCCTTGTAACAAGACCCTCCTCCAATACCATATACCAACAACAACAAGAACACAACAATAACAACATGTATACATCATGTTCCAACCTTATCTCCATCATAATATACCACAAAATAACCCACACACCCTAATCACATCATATATAGAACGACACCAAAGTAGTATCAAACAACCTAAAAAATGTAACGACGAAGGACAAGCCACCACCCTGACATTATGTGGTGTTTCTCAAAACCCTTTCTCCTGTCAAACTCCATAAAAATAGTATCAAAAGAGGCAACCTAAAAGAAACATGAAACAACTTACAAAACAGTCCCACAAGTTCAGCAACTCAAAATTAGTTTTTCAGTTTACTAAAATACGTTTCGACTTGTCTTTTCTTTCAAATTGAGAAACACAACCAACAATACATAATTAAGCACCTTATCCAATAAAGGAGCCATGAACTCAATTTAAAAATAAGTTTACAACCAGCCAATAGTGATGCAACAACAAACAACATACCACTCTTTTGAAACTCGCTGGGTCTAGTCTTTACGATCGAGTTACAACTCGCACAAGCATATAAAATGGAATAAGAAGCATAAATTTACCTTGGACTGTAGAACCCACGAAACCCAGTCCTTCTTCATCAAGAATCTGTCTACCACATCTACAAGAAGGAGAAAGAGAAACTAGCAAGTTGTCCGAGGTTTTTATATTAACACCCGAAATAACCTAGGGTTTGTGTGGGATTTTTGGGGAAGAGTTGCAGGGGTTCACTCTGGTTGTCATGGTCTAAAATATGAGTGAAAATGAGTTAATTATCCCTTAAAAGTCCCCTCTTGTCCAACTTAATTGAGGCCTCTCCTTTTGCAAGTAGGTAATGCACCTACTTGCCACCTACCAGCCTGTACAGTCTCGCAAAAATGCAAATATCTCTCTACTTCGATATCGTATCGATGAATAGATTAATGAGTTGGAAACTAGACCCATATATAGTCAATTTGGTAGGTTGATCATCGCTTAATTAGAAGTAAATTGGGAGAAAATTGCATCTATATTTGACCTAATTTTCAGCATCTTTATGAATGTAACGTGTGATGACCTTTGCCAACTTTTGTTCCATAACTTGCTTGACATAAAAACATAACGCACGACTATCATACGACTAAAAGAGCTCATAACATAACCTCTTTATTATTTTGATCACCTTAGTCTCACCCCAAAAGTACATGTTATAGCATTCCCAACTTGTTGTTGATACCCAATTTTTCTCTATCTGTTTTTATACTCAAAATATTCTTAAAATAGCATGTACATGCACATATAAGTATGCCCAAGAATTTTTTACATTTTTTCTAATTTTTAAAGCTTTTAAAATTATTTTATTATTTGTTTTAACAATACAAAAACCAATAATTATTCCCCAAAAAGTATCATTTTGGTGAGTAATTTATTTCCATCCTCATATTTAAATCATAATGTAATTAAGGTAATTTTTGAATATTTTTTTATAAATCTATTTGATATTTTAAGCTAAAGTTGCATAAAATTATAATTATAGCCTATATTGCGATTAATAGCATCTTACAATTATAAAATTTCTCCCAGTATTTTTAAATTAATATTTCTATATTATTAATCAATTTAGTGATTTTAATTTGTTTTAAAAAATTATGTTAACTATTTTAATTAAATTAAGAGGGAAAAATTGGCTATTTAACATATAGCCCATTTACATTTCAATTATAGCCATATTGAACCCCTATTTAAACCCAATTTCAACCAGCCCAATTTCAAAACCAACCCAACCCCTGACCCAATTGAAATACACGACCGGATCCCCCCGTTTTAATCACAGCCATTGATCTAAAAGATCAATGGCTCAGATTAACCCTTTCCTTTTTAATTCACTGACTACCCCCAGCCCTAATTCATTTTAAACCTTCAACAGCCCTTCAATCCCCAGACTCTCTCAAGGTTCTTCGGAACCCTAGCCTTCCCCTACCTTGTTCTACCGTGTTTTCACCGGAGTCCATGGCTTCTCAGACCATGGACAACCTATACTCACCTTTTACATGCCTGTTGTTTGAAGGTTCGAGGTCAGACCTCGAGGGTCTTGACTCAGTCCTTCACCGATTCAAGGATTCCAGCCATCTCCGACCTTGCTCTGGTGGCTCTTGGTCCTCTGCGCCTGATTCTGACCTCATCAGACTTAGATTGGACATTTTTGAAGCCTTTCTCATTCGAGGGTTCATGTGAAACCCTAACTATCGAGGTTCTCTCCGATTATTTTGTTTAGATCTATTATATGTTTGCACTATTGCTTAAGTTTCTTAAATGTTTTCTCCGATTTTCTTTCAAAAGTTACATCTTTTCGATTAGGGTTTCTAGAAAAGGTTCTTAAAAATGTTTCTGACTCTTCTTTTTCTTCTTTTCTTGGTGTGAATCGATCCCTGCTATGTTCTTATTTTCTCTTTTTTGACTCGCATGCTTTTTTGTGTGTTCTTATATCTGTTGTATTATGAAGTTTTTCTATTGTGCTCCGTTCTATCTCCTACTGGTTTCAATATCATGCTCTCACCTGCCTATCTTATGTGTTTCTTTACTGTGTTTTTCCTACTCAATTTTAGTCCTTTGTTTGCCTTTACCGGACTTTGTTTGGGTTTTTTCTAGATGTGTTTCATCGACTGTTTCCTTAAGTTTACACTACCTGAACTCGTTTAAATTTTTGAAAACTTGTTCACTGTTCTTCAAATCAGTTTCTTTGTTCTATTTGCCTTGAATCTGCTATTGTGCTTGTATGTTTTCTCATGAGACTTTGAAAGAGGCCTCTGAGTCTATTTCAATAGCTTGCCTTCTCATCTCTGTGTCGAATTCGAGTTTAAAAACCTTAGGATTTGGGGGTTTCTTTGGAAAGTTTGATTTTGTGTTTGGAAAAGGGTTCTACTTTAAAACCGTGAACTTTCAAACTCACTCCGAGTTTATGAACTGAATTTGAACTTTTTCTGCGTTTGTGATTTTGAAACCTTCTTACTAGTCTTTCGTAATTAGCATGACGTCCTTCTTGTTTGACATGTCTATGTGTTTTGTATATGAGAACTTCTCTTTCAAAGGTTCTGCCAACTGTTAATTGATTTTGAATCCCTTTAATGTTGCTTACATGATTGTTACTGATTTCCCCCGAAATTAAAACTTTCCTTTACCTCTTTTCCGACTCGAACAAGGCTTTCAACTTGGTTATTTTACTGGCTATTTTACTGATTCCCTTTCCTTGTTTTCACAAATCAAGTACCACTAGACTTTTACCTTAAATATCTTCTATTTATTTACCCTTATTTGTCTGCTCTGCACAAGATATTTACTTGATCTCCTTCCTTAAATAACTTCTGCCCATTACCGTTTAAATTTGAACTCCTTAATCAAAGGAAGTCCATATACTGATTGAAATTATTTGGTACATAATTCCATAATTACTACTAAAGTATGATCTTGCCTTATTTTCTACACCTGTTTTCAATTATAAATACCCTGCCCTTTCATTAACACAGACATGATTTTTAGGCATATAGAAATCACAACTCTCTTCCAAAACCTACACTCTTGCTTATTGATTGCACTTTGGATTCCATAAGTCTATTGTTTCTCCCCACTTGCTTCTTTGAACTAGTATTCCCTAAAAGTAATTTCAGTATCTCTCCCAACGTGTTTATTTACAGTCTTTACATCTATGCCTGCCTTCAGTTCTCTGCAAAGTTAATTTTAGAGTATCTATATGTTGTGCCTGTTCTTTCTTTGTTTTCTTGTTGATAGTGTAAACAATTGCTCCTATCCCCATCCCCCTCTTATGTGCTTGGGTTGTAGTTTAAGACATGGCAATATACAAAGTTATTGTCATGGATTAAAACTGGGTCCTTTGGATCCTAGCCTCTTTCAGTTTCCAATACCCCTATTCCCTTATGTGTATTGAGTTAAGGTATAGCCTGGCAACATCCAAATTACTGTCTAGGGCTGAACCTGACCTTCAATAAGGTCCTAACTACCAATTTTAAGGTTGACAGGCTGGTTAGGGGTGTGCCAGCAGCCCAGTTGATAGGCATGACCACTATCCCGCCCTGGCTTCCCTCTATTTCGCTTTCATTGCACTTACACTTACTCCTAGTCTCTGAGTTCTGCCCCCTCTTATGAGCTTTGCTTTAGGAACGTTGAGTTCCGTCTAAACATGGACATTTGAGGGCTGGCCCTTCCACACTGCACTATAATCTGTTCTGCAATGATTTTTGGAGTGTAAGCATTGCCCGAAACTCTTGAAGTTTCTTGGAACTTTGACACATCCCAAATAAGAGAAAGGCTTTGAAAATCCGATCCTGGAAGTTGGTTTATCTCATATTAATAGACTTTGAGTCTAGAATAGGGTGATTAGATGTAGATGTAATCACTGATATATTTTTATTATTTGAATCATTTGGTCTGTAATAAGCTTTGCAATAAACTTTGTTACAACTGCTGGGGTATAGTGAAAAGGGATGTGATTGAATGCATTCCAAAAGGGTAGAAATAATGTTCATAGGGTTATTACTTTCAAATTCTACCTAGAAATCATGTTTTTAGGTTATCAGTTCCAAATTCTACATTTTCATGTAGAAATCATGTTTATAGGTTATCACTTTCAATTCTGCACTCCACATAGATACCATGTCTATAGGATGTATGCTCTTTCAATTCTGTAATTTCACATAGAAATCATATTCACAGGATTATTACTCTTTCAAACTATGCATTTCCACATAGATACCATGTCTATAGGATGTATACTCTTTCAATTCTATAATTTTACATAGAAATCATGTTCATAGGATTATTACTTTCAAATTCTGCATTTCACATAGATACCATGCTCATAGGATTTTCTGCACATCGTATAAAATACCATGTCAATAAATCGATGCTGAAACTTAACACATCTCATAGATAATATGCCTATAGGACTTCCTACATTTTTGCATGTGCATCTGTCACTAGGCAAATCTACTTATAGGATCTAAAATAATCAATCACATATAGATGACCTGCCTTTAGGATTTCTGCATAACAAAATCAGTAACACCTAGAAAGCATGCCTATAGGAGTAATCAACTAAAAATCTAAATTGTCCACTGGCCTTTTAAATGTAAATCAGTGGTAATTTGTCTAACACTCGCAGAACTTATGATCTTGTAACCAATAATAACTTTTTGCAATCAGTTTGTTCCCCCCATCTCTGAATTGATAGATATCACGCCAATAGTCAAGTAATTAATCAACTGTCAGTTTTTGACAACTACATCTAAGCAATACTAATTTGGACTCCCTATCTGGGAAATATGTGGTAAATCAATTCTTCCTACACTAATTTTAATTAGAGGCCTTTAGCAGTATGTGTAAGACATGCTAAACAATTCATTTCTTTAAGTGAGGAGGCCTACTTGAGCCCTTAATTATTCTTATTTCCCCATTAACTGCTTTATGTGTTTTGGTTGTCACCCTAGAATTTATCCTTTTAAAAGCTCTGAAAAGCCAAGCTCCCTCCTTTTAGGATTAGTAGTCCTAAATGCCTCCGGAACTGATAGGTGGGATGGGTAATAGCATCCAGTAGGTAACGATACCATTCCGCGCTTAATACCTTAACGGGTTGGGAAGGGTAGACATGGAGATGATGATCACACGATAACACCATGCGTACGATTGGCTACCGGTGTTGTGCGGATGATCCATGTTTTTTACAAACCTAAGACCCCCGTTCCTTTATGTGACTTTGTTTAATAAAATTCTGTCTTTTCAACTACCCGAAACTCCTCTTTAATTTTACTGCATTGTTCCATTTTCTTCTAAATTTTTCTTCTTTGTTTATTCAATGTCTTGATTAATTTTCTGCATTTAGACCCTCCCTCAAACAAATTGTAGATCATCTAGTCCTTGATTCGAACATGCTTGTACGTATCTATTTGCAACCCTTATATATGAAATTATTTGTATACTTGTTTGCCTTAAAGTCACAATATAGCATGGCTGGGAACCACACTAGTGGATCCTGAGGGGTGCCTAACACCTTCCCCTCGAGATAATTTCTAGCCCTTACCCGAACTCTGGTTTGCAAACTCAAAACCCTTAGTGTCCTAATGCACTTAATCATTAGGTGGCGACTCTTCAATTCCAAAAAACCCAATTTCCAAACAGGAATAGAGTTGTCTTCCCAAATGTCGTAAACCCGATTTCGCAAGAAAAAGGGGGCGTCGACAGCATGCCGACTCTGCTGGGGATCTTTAGGCTTTTACCACTTCATGTTATATGTGACTTTATTGTTTTATTTATTGCTTTGTTTAATGCCTTTATTCGAAACTGACTTGTCTTTTTATTTCTTTTCTTTAATGTTTTCATTTACTGTTTTCCTTTAATACCGTTGTAATTTTTCAAGCAATTATTGTAATCATTATGAACGTGAAAATATGTGACAATTTGTTTTGTAATTGCATCTTTAACATCATATTCCAGTCATGCCAAACAAATACCATAGAAACACTTAATGAGTGGTTGCGCTCTTAAATTTGGCAAAGGCATATTTGCGGTAAAACCAGTAGATCAGCGTGCAGTCAACGGTTCTGTGCCTTTCTCTCTTGAGTTGTATGGTCAAGGGTACCAGTCTAGCACCCCATAGAAGACTTATTCTATTTAATTGTTCATGCATCACTTTCAAACCTAGTCGAGTCAGTTATGCTGTCCCAATAATGACTCTTTAAGATAGCCTTATCCAAAGTGCACTCCACTGGAACCCAAACGGACAACACCATGTTCTGTGCACTTGTTTGGAGAACTAAATGCCATTATGCTAATTATTGATTTAAATAGTCGAATCTGGTGGGGTAAGGGACTAACACTTTGTTTTGCAGAAAATGAGGCACGGAATCCCAAGATTCGGCATGGTAACCAACATTCACCCAAGGTTGCTAAGTTGGTAGGAGGACCTTCATTCCAGTGACCAGGCTCTTGTCCGCAAGTATTTGGGGAACTTACCTTCTCTTTTGGAGATTCAGTCGGACAACAAAATCATAGGGGCCGCGAGTTTATTCTGGGACAGTGATCGATCAGTATTTCGATTTGGGGACCTTAAAATGACCCCATTGCTCGAAGAAATAGGTAGGTTAGCCAGCATTCCTTGGCAGACTCTGGGTTTGCTCATGCCAGAAAACTGCAAGGGTAGGGGTTTCTTCAAAAATGATGGGGTTGAAGAAAAACTCAGGTTTGACTTGTTTGAAAGACTCCTATATTTCTTTAGAGTATCTGTACGAGAGGTACAGTCATAGCAAGTCCTACCACACCTATTCAGATGAATTCGCCCTCACATCATTGGGGCATATACATAGGAGGGTTTTCGTCTTTATGTTCTGCTTCTTGGGGATGATAGTGTTTCCTATAAAGAAGGCTAGGATTCATATAAGACTAGCCATGGTCACCAAGACAGTAATGGAGGGAATTGAAGGGTAGCCTTTCAGCATAGTGCCCATGATTGTCGCTGAGATCTACCGAGCTTTGGAGAACTGTCAACGAGGGGCCTGTCATTTTGAGGGTTGCAACTTACTACTCGAACTCTAGCATATAGAAAATCTCCAAAAGGGTCGATACCATCAAGAACTTCCGCAAAGGCCGTGGAAGAATCATATAGCCTTTCACCATCCCAAGAGAATGAACTATATGCCTGACATGTTTGCTCAGCCGGGGGATGCTCGAGGATGGGTAGAGTTGTTCAAAAAGTTGAAAGAAGACAAGGTGCAGTGGATGTTCGAACGGTTCCCCACTGGAGAGTTCATCATCCGCTCTCGGGATGCTCCATTCCAAGATGATGATAGCCCATACAAATGTCACGCTCAACACATGTGGAACGGTAAAATCATCATGGAAAAGGATTCCATAGAGCCTGACAGATATCATGCTGGTTACACCCTATACTATCCAGGTTGGCTAGAAGAAGATCATGCTGGGTTAGGACAACTCGGGTCTTTTCGAGGCCACAGGGTCAATCGACGAGAGGGCTGAAATACAGGTTAAATACAACCAGCTGCGCAAGAGGATCAGGGAGTGCGAGAGTGAACATCAGAAAATTCCAGAAGCAAATCAGAAGTTGATCGAGGAATGGAAAGATATGGCTATCAGCACCAACAAACGACCAGGGCATTTGGAGTGAGGGTTGGTAGAGTTGGAAGGGAAATTCATCTAGAGGATCGAGAATTGCCAAAACGCTGAGGGAAATGAAGGAGGACATTTGGCCAGGGCTTATCTACTGCTGGGACTGCGTGAGCTGGTGAAGCTGTTCGATGGAGCCAAAGATGCCGAGTCTGGGGAAGGTGTTTCTTGGACCAAATAGTTAGGAGTCTCTTTTCTTTTTCGCTTTGAAATGTAATAAGGCCAATGTCCATTAGTGACATTTTTACTTTATGCAATTTTAGTGTCGTTTTGGTATTCGTCTTATTTTTATCAATAAAATGAGGCATTTAGCATCATAAGTTCTCCAAATTAAGTTGTCGCTAGGCCTACCTCGGGCACAACGAGGCACCCAATTTAGGACACGATTTATATTCTTATACTATGTGTTTAAATATTGCAATATTTTTCTCGAAATCCGGACTAACTTGTTACCTTTTTTGCTTTTACTTTTATTTTTACTCCCTTCCCCAAAAGGTTAGTTCGTACACTCTGGCTTCATCATCCTACTCCACAAGATCTAAGGGTCCTCCTCATCCTCCTCTTCCAAGTCCTATCAAAAACAAGAGCAAAGCAAAAATGGAAGATTTGAACAATGTCAGGAAGGAGAATTCGGTGGAAAGAGTAGAGGTTCCTTAGGGTATTCAGGTATCCAAAGAAAGTGCCGCCCAGCTCGAGCAGAAGTTACTGAAATTTCAAGAAGAACTAGACCAAGTTCGAAACTTGATGATCTTTTCATTCTCCCTCACTACTCTAGACATCAACTTTCCCAATGCTCAACACCCCATACATCCACAGAACATCCCGAAGTCATAGAAATAACCTGCTACTCATCAAAATTACAACAAAAACACTCCACTCCTCATCCTCGAACCATCAAATGATCATCCCCACCACACTCCCATTTATGTGGAAACCCTACCATAGTTCACTCAGCCCATTACAAACATACTGAAATTTGATGACAAAGAATCTCTCATAAAAAACCTGGCTACCGAGCTCAAGAAACTAACTAGCCGAGTCTAGGGTATTGAAGAAACAAAGGCATTGAAGGGATGAATTATGAGGATCTTTGAATTCAGCCAGACGTCGAATTTCCCGAGGGGTACAAATCTCCTAAGTTCGAGATGTTTGATGGCTTAGGGGATCCTAGAGTCCACTTAAGGACATACTGTTATAAGCTAGTCGGTGTAGGAAGAGACGAAAATATTCACATGAAACTCTTTATGAGAAGTTTGAAAGGTGATGCGCTATCTTGGTACATCAGCCAAGATCCCAAGAAGTGGACAAGCTGGGTAGGAATGGCGTCCGATTTCATGTACAAGTTCAGATTCAATACAGAAAATGCACCAGATGTCTTCTACATCCAAAATCTGAAAAAAGAAACCTACTGAGACATTCTGCGAGTATGATACTCGATGGATATCCGAGGCTGCTAAGGTCAGGACGACCTTAAAAGAGGAACAGATGAACAGATTTTTCATTCGAGCTCAGGATCCACAGTATTATGAGTGGCTAATGCTGATAGAGGGATATAAATTCTCCGACATCATCAAGCTGGGAGAAAGGATTGAGGAAGGTATTAAGAACGGTATTTTCACTAATTTTCGAGGCACTACAAGCTACCAACAACGCCCTACAATCTAGTGGCCCGTCCAAGAAAAAGGATGTGAGTGCCGTGATGGTTGCACAGAGAACCAAGTCCCCAGCGAAATACCAACCTTACCCGATACCTCCTCTCACATATCAACCTATCCCTAATTACCAAGCACCTCCGTCTTCTTACAAATTCCATCACCTGCTTACCAATCATCTCCCTACCCCACATATCAGCCTACCTCACCAAGATATTCCCAACCTGCACCCGTCTACCAAGCCTATAATGCTCACTACCAATCACCTCCCGACCGACAAAACTTCCCTAAGCCACGCCCTAACTTCGATGGTAGACCTACCAAGCAATACACTGCCACCACCGAGCCAATCGACCAACTATATTAAAGACTCAAAGCAGCCGGTTATGTCACCCCAATACCCGCCATAACTCCAGAAAATCCTTCTTAATGGGTCAATCCAAAAAAAACCTGTGCATACCATTCCGGCATGAAAGGGCATACCATTTATGAGTGACGATCTCTGAATGACAAAATCCAAGCCTTAATTGACAACAAAATCATCGTGTCCAAGGAACCTGCTCCTAACATTCGAAACAATCCCTTGCTTGATCATAAGGGTGGTGGGGTGAATATGATCGAAGTAGAAGATGATAGGGACCCCAAAGTGTCAATTGGAATGATTGCCGAAGGTGACGAGCCCAAGAAACCAACAATCACACTAAATCTAATTGTAGTCCAGATCCAGCCTTCTGGGGATGCTGATGTAAACATGTCCATGCCTCTCAAGCTCGAAACACTGTCATACGTGAGAACTGCAAAGCCAATTGAGGTGGAGTTTGGATCTCTAAAAGTACCATTTAAAGTTGTTGTGTTACCTCCCAAGGTGAGAGTGCGCATTCCTATAGCAATGTAAGCCGTAACTCCATTTCATACACAGTCCATTCCTTGGGATTACACCGCCGAAGCAAGGGGGAAGGGAAAAACTAGGTCTGGAGAAGCAATTGTAGCGCAGGGTATGACCAGGACTGGCATAATTTATACTCCAGAGCACTTAGTTGAATCAAGTAAGCAGGCCTCTGGATGACCTATTGAAACTGGGCCTGATGATCTCTGGTGGAAGATACAGGTAAAACAATACTCGGTTGTGGACCAATTAAATAAAACATTCCATTCTAGCTTTGCTGCAAAGCTCTGAGACACATAAGAATGCCCTCATGAAGATACCGAGTGAGGCGTACGTACCCAGCAATATAACTGGAGGAGAGATGGCGAACATGTTCGGGAAGATATTGGAGAGTCATAAAATCACTTTCCACGAGGATGTGTTACCCCCTGAAGGATTAAGCCACAACAAAGCGTTGCACATCACTATGGAATACGAAGATTATTTCATCGCCAGGACTTTTATTGATGCAGGGTCCAGCCTCAACATTTGACCGTTGGTGACCCTCAAAACATTGGGGAAGAGTCTACATGAAATCAAGGATAGGTCTATCAACATCAAAGATTTTGAATGTTCCCAGAGGTCCAATATTGGGGAGATCAGTTTATGTCTGCAAATGGGACCAACTTGGTTTGATGTTGATTTTGATGTAATAGACATCCCAGCATCGTACAACCCACTACTGGGACGACCTTGGATTCACGTCGCTGGAGCTGTAGCATCAACCCTACACTAGGCAGTGAAGTTTGAATCACCAAGAGGTGATTATTCATGGTGACGGGAGTAATCCCATAAACAGTCGCCAAACCATCCCAACAATTGAAGGAAGAAGGAAACTAGGAGGAGAAACCTATCACCAAATTGAGCGAGTCAACGCCGTGGACAAAGATAAGTGGTTGGATAACAAGATAGAAAGTATCCGAAATTGGAGCGGCTACGAACCTGGCAAAGGGCTCGGCAAGAAACTCTAGGGAATTACCAAGCCTATCAAACTGAAGAAGCACGGCACTACTTTTGGGTTAAGGTATGGATATACTTGGAAAGAATTCAGGAACTGGTCGCCACCATGGCACGACCCTTACTATCCGTTGGAGCACTCAATACCACGTATGGAGCAGACTTTCCAGCCAGCAGACATCCTATATGTGTCAGAGGAAGATGAAACATTGGCAGCAATGAAGAATCTATTTTTAAAAGACGACGATATGGACTGTCATGTCATTCTCGAGGAGGAAGGGGAGGAAGGACCTTCCATATAAGCAGTGAGCCAAGCAGAGCGCCTCAATAATTGGTCCATCAGAACCACCAAGGCCCGGTAAGCTTTGGGATAGCAAGGTTGAACAAAGCACTATGCATTATCTTTTACTTTTTCGCTAGTTGATTTCCCTTCAGTATTATCTTTAAATTTTGAAAAGAGCTCCGATGTTCAAAACAATTTTGGAATTTATCAAAGTATTTCATTTTTATAAGTCTCGCTATTATTATTTTTCTCTGTCGTTTATTTTATTTTGCACAGCATCACTATTACTTATCTTGATGAACCGATGAATGTGACATGCGATGAGGTAACACAACAAATGGATATAGACTCATAAGATGATGAGATACCAGAAGAGATTATTAAAGAGGCCGAGGACTTTTAGAATAGACCTAAGTCGAACCTCGACGAAACTGAGGATGTGAACCTGGGGAATACAGAGAATGCCAAGGAAACGTGCATCAACGTTCACTTGGCACCATCAGAAAAGAAAGAATAAATGGAGTTCTTCAAAGAATATGAGGACATATTTTCTTGGTCATATGATGATATGACGGTCTCAGTACATCTATTGTAGCTCACAAACTGCCGACAAATCCAATATGTCCGCCGGTAAAATAGAAACTCAGAAAGTTCAATCCAGATATGAGTTTGAAAATCAAGGAAGAAGTTACCAAACAAGTCGAAGCCAAGGTCCTTAGGGTAGTGGAATATCCAACATGGTTGGCCAACATTGTGGCAGTGCCAAAGAAGGACGGGAAGGTCAGAATCTATGTCGACTATCGGGACCTCAACCGGGCCAGTCTAAAAGATGACTTCCCCTTGCCAAACATACACATCCTGATCGATAATTGTGCCAAGCACGAGCCGTAGTCATTCATTGATTGTTTTGCTGGATACCACCAGATATGGATGGACGAGGAAGGCACGGAGAAAATGGCTTTCATCATGTCGTGTGGAATGTATTGTTACAAGATGATGCCGTTTGGATTGAAGAATGTTGGGGCCACCCACATGAGGGCCATGACTACTATTTTCCATGACATGATACACAAGGAGATCAAGATTTATGTAGACGATATCATCATTAAATCAAAGAAAACCACTGACCACATGGAAGACTTGAGGAAATTCTTCAACAGACTGAGGAGGTACAACCTGAAACTAAATCCCGCCAAGTTTGCATTCGGGGTTCCTACAAGAAAACTGCTTAGATTTATCGTAAGTCGACGAGGAATAGAGCTGGATCCGTCAAAGGTTAAGGACATTCAGGAATTTCCACCGCCAAAGAACAAGAAAGAGGTTTTGAGTTTCCTGGGAATGATCAACTATATTAGCCGATTCATAACCCAGTCCACTATCATTTATGAACAAATTTTTAAGATGTTGCAGAAGGACGCCGCCACTATATGGACTGATGATTGTCAAAAAGCCTTCGACAGAATCAAGGAATACCTGTCAACGCTACCAGTCCTGGTTCCGCCCAAACTGGGTAGACCGCTATTGCTCTACCTTGCAGTATTGGATGGGGCATTCGGCTGTGTTTTGGGACAACATGATGAAATAGGGAGAAAGGAGCAAGCCATCTACTATCTCAGTAAGAAGTTCATGCCGTATGAAGCCCGGTATTCCCTGCTAGAACGCACATGTTGTGCTCTGACTTGGGTAGCTCAGAAGTTGAGGCATTACTTCTGTGCTTATACAACTTATCTTATATCAAGGATGGATCCGCTAAAGTACATGTTTCAAAAGCCCATGCCCATGGGCAAGCTAGCTAAATGGAAAATCTTGCTGAGTAAATTTGATATTGTCTACGTAACCTAGAAAGCGATCAAAGGACAAGCACTAGCCGATCATCTTGCCCAAAATACCGTGGGTGGAGAATACGAGCCTCTAAAGATGTATTTTCCTGATGAGGAGGTCTCTTTCATAGGAGAAGACATTGCAGAATCCTATGATGGATGGAGAATGCTCTTCGACGGAGTGGCAAACTTTATAGGAGTTGGCATAAGAACAATTCTAGTACCAGAAATAGGTCAACATTATTCGGTGTCCGCCAAACTCAGGTTCCCATGCACCAACAACATGGCCAAGTACGAAGCTTGCATCTTGGGGCTCAAGCTGGCCATTGACATGAACGTTCATGAGTTACTAGTGATCGGGGATTCTGACTTGCTCATACATCAGGTTCGAGAAGAGTGGGCAACCAAGAACTCCAAGATACTCACATACTTGCATCACGTACAAGAGTTGAGGAAGAGGTTTACAAAGACATAATTCCAGCATGTCCCTAGAGTCCAGAGTGAGTTAGCCGATGCATTGGCCACTCTATCATCCATGATTCAGCATCTAGATAAGAACTTTATTGATCCTATCCCGATAAAAATACAGGATCAACCCGCTTACTGTGCTCATGTCGAGGAAGAAGCAGATGGAAAACCATGGTTTCATTACATTAAGAAGTATCTGTCAACAGGAGAATATCCAGAACTTGCAAATACTACTGAAAAGGGCACACTGCGGAGGTTATGTTATCACTACTTTCATAGCGGAGGAATCCTGTACAGTAGGACTCCCAATTTGGGACTACTAAGATGTGTCGAAGCAAAGGAGGCATCCAGGTTGTCGGAGGAAGTTCATGTAGGGACATGTGGTCCGCATATGAATGGTTTTGTCTTAGCCAAGAAAATATTTTGGGCCGGTTATTTCAGGATGACTATGGAGACAGACTTCATCCAATATGTTCAGAAATGCCATCGTTGCCAGATTCATGCAGACATGATAAAGGTGCCTCCTAACGAGCTCAATGCAACAAGCTCACCATGGCCGTTCGCCGCTTGGGGGATGGATGTCATTGGACCTATCGAGCCTGCTGCATCAAATGACACAGGTTCATTCCAGTGGCAATTGATTATTTCACCAAATGGGTTGAAGCAGTATCATATAAGGCAGTAACTAAGAAGGTTGTGCCAGACTTTGTCCGCGACCGTATCATTTGCCGGTTCGGCATCCCAGAGACGATCATCATTGATAATGGTTCAAATCTCAACAGTGATCTGATGAAGGCAATGTGTGAGATGTTCAAGATTAAGCACAAGAATTCTACAGCCTATAGACCTCAGAAGAATGGAGCTGTAGAAGCAGCTAATAAGAACATCAAGAAAAATGATAGAAAAACACAAGCAGTGGCACGAAAAGCTATCTTTTTCTTTATTGGGATACCGTACCACAGTCTGCACATCAACTGGGGCGACCCCTTACATGCTGGTTTACAGTATCGAGGCACTCATCCCAGTCGAAGTAAAGGTTCCCTCCCTGAGGATTATACAGGAAGCAGAACTTGACGACGCAGAATGGGTAAAAAGTCGTTACGAGTAGCTAGGTATTATAGATGGAAAAAGACTGAATGCAGTTTGCCACGGTTAATTGTATCAGAACAGGATGTCCAGAGCTTTCAATAAAAGGGTCAGACCAAGACAATTCATGCCAAGATAGCTAGTACTGAAGAAAATTTTTCCTCATCAAGATGAGGCCAAAGAAAAGTTCTCCCCTAACTGGCAAGGCCCGTACATGGTTCACCAGGTCCTACCAGGAGGAGCCCTCATACTCCCAGAGATGGATGGAGAAGTCTGGCCAAATCCAATTAATTCAGACGCATTCAAACACTATTTTGTGTAATCGTTATCATCTCTATATGATGTAATTTGAACTACGCCTGACCTGATTCCCATTTAAGAGGGGATACGTAGGCAGCCCTATGGGTTCGGTCACAATTTAATAAAATCTTCATTTCCCCCGATATTGGAAACTGGGGCAGAATTTGAGGAGGACCCTCAAAATTTCGAAGTTGACTTTCGCCATTCATCAGACGCAACAGTCAGAGGCACCATCCCAGTAAACTGGGCAAAATTTTGAGGAGGATCCTCAAAATTCCTGAGCAAGAGAGGTCGCAATATCTTGAACCGCATCGCAGTCGTCGGTTCGTCTAAAAGAAAATCATTTTTATTATATATTTACATCATATTTTTAAAATTATGTTACCAAATCATGCATGAATACTATCAGAATTGCTTTGTTCAGTAACACTGCCAGTGAAAGCAAGAGCCGAGTAGGACGAGCGCAGTCCACGGGAAGACGAACTAACCTTCCCCCTTGATAAAACTCACTATCTTTCTTTGAATGCAGGCACCCTAAAACATAGAGCCATCAGATCTGGATACATACTCATATTTTGCAGGAGCACAACTCTCAGAATCATCGCTCACTTACAAGTTCTATCCGCACATAACCTCGCCAGCGGCCACAAGGACAACTAACTATCAGTTATCACATCTCAGCTAAGAGATTTCGTTACTCTTCACCTTTATTTATTGCATTTCATAAGACTACTTTTCTGCCTTCCGAGACTAAGCACTGTCTCTATCCTGCACTTCCTTGCATTGCATAAGGCTACTTTTCTGCCTTCCGAGACTAAGCACTGTCTCCATCCTGCATTTCCTTAGATTGCATAAGGCTACTTTTCTGCCTTCCGAGACTAAGCACTGTCTCCATCTTGCATTTCCTTGCATTGCATAAGGCTACTTTTCTGCCTTCCGAGACTAAGCACTGTCTCCATCTTGCATTTCCTTGCATTGCATAAGGCTACTTTTCTGCCTTCTGAGACTAAGCACTGTCTCTATCCCGCATTTCCTTGAATTGCATAAGGCTACTTTTCTGCCTTCCGAGACTAAGCATTGTCTCCATCCCGCATTGCATAAGGCTACTTTTCTGCCTTCCGAGACTAAGCACTGTCTCCATCCTACATGGCTAAAATATCAACACCTCTTATTTGCATCGGCTGAAATACCACCAGCTTTATTTAAATCTTGCATGTCTGAAACATTGCAAATTTTGTTTAAGTCCCTCATATCGGCTGAAAGATCGCCAATTGCATTCAAATCGTTATATCGGCTGATAAACCGCCAGCTTTATTTAAATTTCCGTCGGCTGAAACATCGCCATTTATATTTATCCTTCATATCGGCTGGAATATCGCCAACTTTATTTAATTCTCGGTATCGGCTGAAAGATCGCCACTTTATATTTAAATTTCTGTTGATTAAAATATCGCCATTTATATTTATGCTCCACATCGACTGAAACATCGCCAACTTTATTTAATTCTCTGTATCGGCTGAAAGAACGCCAGTTTTTATTTAAATTTCTGTTGGCTGAAATATCGCCATTTATATTTATGCTTTATATTGGCTGAAACATCGCCAACTTTATTTAATTCTCTATATCGGCTGAAAGATCGCTAGTTTATATTTAAACCTTTATCGGCTGAAATATTGCCATTTATATTTATGTTTTACATGGGCTGAAATATCGCCAAACCCAGCATTTCATGGGCTGAAATATCGCCAAATTGTCCAAAGGCACCATTGTTCGGAGGCACCACTTTCATAGCCCGAGGACGCCATTCCATGGCCTGAGGACCCCGCTTTAAATTCCGCACATCATTATTCAAAGGCATCATGGTTTGGAGGCACCATCATCATAGCTCAATAACGTCATTTCATAGCCTGCGAATCCTTTATTATATACTTCATGGCCCAGGACGTCGTGGTGTGAGGACGTCATCCTAGCCGTCTAAAGGCAGCATTCATGGTCCAACGGGAACTTGCATCACATTTAAATTTTGCACGATATGCTTGTATTACTCAATTGCATGTACATTGGCTGGCAATGGCCATTACAGCAGGAGCGATCTCGCTCCGGATCTCGCAGCCTATCAGTCCCAAACCATCCTTCCCAACCTAAATATTGCGTCCGTCTCTTCAAAACCTCCACCGGCATATTTCGTGGATGTATCCCGAACTACATATGGCTTGATTCCTGTAAGACTAGAGATATGTAGGCAGCTCAGAAACTAGAGCTCGGTCAAAACGTTTGCAAGTCGTTTCTCTCGGTCAAAATTGATCATCATATCTTTTCCCGACACCTCTTTCATCCTTCCCGGGTAAAGAGGGGTAGCTGTTGATACCCAATTTTTCCCTATCTATTTTTATACTCAAATTATTCTCAAAATATCATGTACATCCATATATAAGTATGCCCAAGAATTTTTGACATTTTTTCTAATTTTTAAAGCTTTTAAAATTATTTTATTATTTGTTAACAATACAAAAACTAATAATTATTCCCAAAAAAGTATCATTTTGGTGAGTAATTTATTTCCATCCTTATATTTACATCACAATGTAATTAAGGTAATTTTTGCATATTTTTTTATATAAATCTATTTGATATTTTAAGCTAAAATTGCATAAAATTGCAATTAGCCTATATTGCGATTAATAGCATCTTACAACTATAAAATTGCTCCCAATATTTTTAAATTAACATTTTTATATTATTAATCAATTTAGTGCTTTTAATTTATTTAAAAAAATTATTTTAACTATTTTAATTTAATTAAAAGGGAAAAATTGGCTATTTAACGTATAGACCATTTACATTTAAATTATAGCCATATTGAACCCCCATTTAAACCCAATTTCAACCAGCCTAATTGCAAAACCAACCCAACCCCGACCCAATTGAAATACCCGACCAGATCCCCCCTTTTAATCACAGCCGTTAATCTAAAAGATCAACGCCTCAGATTAACCTTTTCCTTTTTAATTCACCGACTACCCCAACCCTAATTCATTTCCACCCTTCAACCGCCCTTGAATCCCCAAACTCTCTCAAGGTTCTTCGGAACCCTAGCCTCCCCCTACCTTGTTCCACCGTGTTTTCACCGGAGTCCATGGCTTCTCAGGCCATGGACAGCCTATGCTCACCTCTTATATGCTTGTTGTTCGAAGGTTCGAGGCCAGAGCTCGAGTGTCTTCACTCAGACCTTCACTGATTCGACGATTCTAGCCATCTCCGTCCTTACTCCAGTGGCTTTTGGTCTTCTAAGCCTGATTATGACCTCATCCGACTTAGATTGGACATTTTCGAAGCCTTTCTCATTCTAGGGTTCATCTGAAACCCTAACTATCGATGTTCTCTCCGATTATTTTGTTTAGATCTGTTACATGTTTGCACTATTGCTTAGGTTTCTTAAATGTTTTCTCTGATTTTCTTTCAAAAGTTACTTCTTTTCGATTAGGGTTTCTGGAAAACGTGCTTAAAAATGTTTCTGACTCTTCTTCTTCTTCTTCTTCTTCCTCTTCTTCTTCTTCCTCTTCTTCTTCTTCTTCCTCTTCTTCTTCCTCTTCCTCTTCCTCTTC